>CM042392.1:34131156-34261156 GCA_023634145.1 Thymallus thymallus
TCTCTCTCTCTCTCTCTCTCTCTCTGTCTATCAGTCTCTCTCTCTCTCTCTCTCTCTCTCTCTCTCTGTCTATCCATCTCTCTCTCTTTATGTCTATCCGTCTCCCTCTCTCTCTCTCTCTCTCTCTCTCTCTCTCTCTCTCTATCTATCTATCCGTCTCTCAGTCTCTCTCTCTCTCTGTCTATCAGTCTCTCTCTCTGTCTATCCATCTCTCTCTCTCTGTCTATCAGTCTCTCTCTCTCTGTCTATCCATCTCTCTCTTTCTCTCTGTCTATCCGTCTCTGTCTGTCTCTATCTCTGTCTCTAACCCTCCTCTCCATGTATTAGACCATTCTGGTAGTTTAGATACAGACAAAAACAGAAGAAACATGTTAAATAATGAAACAGAAATCATTACAGTTGTGCTAATGTTCTTTAAAGAGTCAGGCGTACATACATTACACAATCAATATGGGCCATAAACTCTGTCTGTGTCCCAAATGTCACCCTTTTCCATACATAGTGCACTATTTCTGACCAGGGCCCACTATGTAGGGAATAGGGTGCCTTGTATGTGCCAAATATTGTGCTAAATATTGCCCATAAATCACTTTGCAATGAGGCGATCCGGCGTGCTGTACAAGATCGGCTAGTCAGACAGGATGATGAATCTAGCTTTGGTTTGACAGAAGACTGGATGTGGGAACATTGCACAATACTGGAAATTAAACAGATTATGTGGGCTGGCTACACCTCTGGACCTATCTTATGTCTCTATACAAGTTTCCCTGTGGTCATGATAATGTCATACCTCACTCTACAGAAACAGGGCTTGGACAAGGCTACTTACTTCAAAACTAGGCTGGAATCCATCCCTCAGCTCTTTACCGAACCAGGGGCGGGGAGGCTGCTTTGTTATTGTTTCTACTGCTGATTGCCACTTTAAGGTAGCTAGGTATGACACAAGGTCTATCAAGACAGACACTTTTTGGCAGTCTCCACTCATGGTCAAAACATGGTCATATGTTATATGTTAAATGCCTATAGGACACTGACAGGCATACATTGGAGGGTTGCTGGAGGCTAATACTGCCTCTCATATTACAGTCATTTTACAGGGGAGTTGTTTTCCATTATATTTAGAGGAGGACAGAGATTCCCTCGGCTGTGTCCCAAATGGCACCCTACTCCCTATATAGTGCACTACTTTTGACCAGAGACATATGGGGGACGCAGCCAGACATCTCCCCTCTCATACTCTCTCCTGGACAATCACAGAGCCAATAGCTTGAGGGGTGTTATTGCTATTTCCACACACAGGCTTTATCCCAACTGGTACCCTATTTCCTTTTTATATGCACTACTTTTGACCAGAGCCCTTAAGACTCTAGTGCACACAATATAGAGTATAGAGTGCCATTTGGCATGTCTCACAGAGACAACCCCTTTATGGGAAATAGCCTGTCCATGTTTCTTGATGATGCAAGATTTTTATGTGCCAATTGTAAAACTGCAATTCAGTGCAACTTGAAATTAATCACATTTTCCTGAGAAATATATATATATATATATATGTATAGCCTAACACAAATAAGTTATACAGTATATAGGTGTTTACAATTCTGCATTTTAATTTTCAAAGTAAAGTTTTTTTTTAGATGTAATCAGTTCAGAATGTGAAAGGATCCATTCTCAAAATGATTTTGGAACACAAATCTGGTGTATTAAATATAGCCTACATTGCCATAACTGTATCGTGATATAAATCTAATAATTTTGATCAAATAAAAGGCACCGAAGGTGTTTATTTTAACAGCTTTGGGCTCATTTTGTCCAATATAAAATAACTTCAATAAGGCTGGTAGAATGTAGGCGTCTGTAGGCTATACAACCAAAGTCAGATCGATTATAATGGGCCATGAAAATAGTGAAACTACCGATCAATGTAGCTGACGTATGGGCGCGAGCAGACTAAAAAGGGCAACTTTTGGGTCTTATTTTGCCTGGTTTATGAATATCATTCTACATTGATAACAATTATATTGTTCCTCAAAAGTCAATCCATTGCAATGGTCAAATGGCATCGAATCGAAACATATCTTTACATCTTTAGAGAACCGCCAGCACCAACTCTGCGTCACCCGATCCAGGCGACCCTTTTTATCATAGCGCGCGGGCAATGAAGCAGAGGTGCATGCTCGTGACAGCTTGTCGTTCCGAAAACAGAATTCCAAAAACTCGTAAACAAGGTACAAAAACTCCACTTCGACCATAACATTTCAGTGACACGACTAGCCTATTAAAAACTAAAAAGACAGAACCTCCAACTACTAACCTTTTTGCTGCTTGAAGGACTGTATGGAGCCCGAGTGATGCACCATAGTGCCGTTTGGTTGTTGATTATTATTCCCACCGTAAATAATATTCCGTATTTCGAAAAGCAAGGTTACCGAATAGGGAAACTATGGTGGGATTGCGTAGGTGTTCTCGCAGCTGCCATCCGTGCCAGTAGACTACAGTCATCACAGCAGCGATGTCTAAAGCGATGCGGAAACCCCAACAACACATGTACCGAGTTTCATCCCCTCCGTATGCTCCTCATCCATGACTGTTGTCATGGTAACGAACCGAAGGGGAGGTCCCGTGATGGCCATGGTTCCTTCTCTCCGCCCGCTTCGCACGGGCACAGCTGACCTGGTTCTGAATTTAGGCTACGTTGTCTCTGTAAATGGACAGTCTTAAAAATAACAATAAAAATCATGTCCATTCTCCATGGTATCATGTCCATTCTCCATGGTATAAGATTATCATTAATAATTAATTATTGTCTATCCTGACTGGCACCATTACCTGAGGGGAACTTATTTGTGAGAAAGTTGTGAGAGGTTGCACTGAGATAGATGGCCAGAGCCTATATGGCTTTGAACCAGTTAACTGCTCTTCTAAAGGCTGGAGTTTCCTCAGGCAGGTCAAACAGAGTAAACCTTGTTTGACAGAGACATTAGAGGCTGGCGTTTCCTCAGGCAGGTCAAATAGTAAACCAGGTTTGACAGAGACATTAGAGGCTGGAGTTTCCTCAAGCAGGTCAAATAGTAAACCAGGTTTGACAGAGACATTAGAGGCTGGAGTTTCCTCAAGCAGGTCAAATAGTAAACCAGGTTTGACAGAGGCATTAGAGGCTGGCTATGAGGCTGTGAGGTAAAAAAACTTCCATGCAATCAATACTGTCTTGGCTAGGGCTACGGCTAGGCTAAAGCTGAGGCTACGCTAGGGCTAAAGCTGAGGCTACGGCTAGGCTAGGGCTACAGCTAGGCTAAGGCTAGGCTACAGCTAGGCTAGGGCTATGGCTAGGCTAGGTCTACGGCTATGCTAAGGCTAAGGCTCCTGGTGGTGCTGACACACGCTTCTCTCCTGCTGTGGAGATTCTAGTTGGAGGAGAGAGAACAGCTGTGGGGATCCTGGTGGGAGGAGAGAGAACAGCTGTGGGGATTCTAGTTGGAGAGGGAACAGCTGTGGGGATCCTGGTGGGAGGAGAGAGAACAGCTGTGGAGATTCTAGTTGGAGAGAGAACAGCTGTGGGAATCCTGGTGGGAGGAGAGAGAACAGCTGTGGAGATTCTAGTTGGAGAGAGAACAGCTGTGGGAATCCTGGTGGGAGGAGAGAGAACAGCTGTGGGAATCCTGGTGGGAGGAGAGAGAACAGCTGTGGGAATCCTAGTCAATCAATCAATCATTCAATCAAATGTATTTATTTATAAAGCACTAGTGGGAGGAGAGAGAAGATAGGAATATAATATATTCCCATGGACTAGATTCTATTATTCTATTGATTCTTATGGACTAGATTATATTCTATTCATTCTCATGGACTAGATTCTATTCATTCTCATGGACTAGATTCTATTCATTCTCATGGACTAGATTCTATTCATTCTCATGGACTAGATTCTATTCATTCTCATGGACTAGATTCTATTCATTCTCATGGACTAGATTCTATTCATTCTCATGGACTAGATTCTATGAATCTAGATTCTGTTGTTTATTCTATGTCTACAGGAGAAACTCCTTGTTTGTATACAAACACAGGGAGATAAAGGAAGAGGTACAGTGCCTTCAGAAATGTTTCAGACCCTTTTACTTTTTCCACATTTTGTTACATTACAGCCTTATTCTAAAATGTATTAAATTAATTGTTTCCCTCATCAATGTTACCCACCCTCTGCACGCCATAGTTATGACACAGAGGTCCTTCCTGCCGGCAGCTATTAGACTATTTAATGCCTCACCGGGGTGCCGTGCCATCGGCAACATAGACCTGGAACTGTTGGGGTGCTAGGACCTAGTTTAACAATTATGCATCCATCCGTGAGTAACTCTGGTCTGTAATCACTCATTCACTCAGGACTTATTAATTCAGGTCTGTATATACATACTCATGTACAGTTGTTATATCATATCATGTGCAATATTGTAAGTAATTCTTGGACCTAACTTACGTAGTCATTCACTCAGGAATGCATATTAGTATCCTGTCAGTTGCACCTTTTCTCATTGCTTTTAGTATATCGAATGTGCAATACGTGCAGTTATCTGTAATTAAACCCTGCGCACTAAGGACTGTAATAACTATTATTACCCCAAATTATATCATACACACATTTAGCTATTTAAGTATCTCTTCCTGTCATTTACCTGTACAGTTAATGTAACCATGCAAGTATTCACTTATCTGTAAATATAACTGTATACTTACCTGTACAGCTAATTTAACCATGCAACATTTTCACTTACCTGTTCATTTACCCAGTCTGTCTATTAAGTAAACTATTATTACCCTCACTCATATCATACGCATTTTTAGCTACTGAAGTATTTCTCTGCCATCGACCTGTATAGTATAGTTAACCATCCAACATCCACCAATGTATAGTGTACATATTCAGCCAACCACCCATACTATGCAATGTCTTTTTATAGCTTTTTTTTGCACTCCAGATATCTTGTATTTCTATACTTTTTCATACTGCCGCTCTATGTATCATGTACCGTGTATCTGTCTTTTGTGTACTTTCGTTGTGGCATTTTGCACCTGCCCTGTGTTTTGTTGTTGTAGCAGCTTGACAAAGAAATGTCCCCCTCTGGGATCAATAAAGTATCTATCTATCTATCTATCTATCTATCTATCTATCTATCTATCTATCTATCTATCTATCTATCTATCTATCTATCTATCTATCTATCTATCTATCTATCTATCTATCTATCTACACACAATACCCCCTAATGACAAAGCAAAAACAGGTTTTTGACACTACAAGCTTGGCACATCTGTATTTGGGGAGTCCCAATCTTCTCTGCAGATCCTCTCAAGCTCTGTCAGGTTGGATGGGGGCTGTTGCTGCACAGCTATTTTCAGGTCTCTCCAGAGATGTTAGTTCGGGATTAAGTCCAGGTTCTGGTTGGGACAATCAAGGACATTCAGATACTTGTCCCAAAGCAGCTTGTGTTGTTGTCCTGTTGGAAGGTGAACCTTCGTCCCAGTCTGAGGTCCTGAGCGCTCTGGAGCAGGTTTTCATCAAGGATCTCTCTGTAGTTTGCTCCGTTCATCTTTCCCTCAATCCTGACTAGTATCCCAGTCCCTGCCGCTGAAAAACATCCCCACAGCATGATGCTGCCACCATGTTTCACCGTAGGGATGGTGCCAGGTTTTCTCCAGTGACGCTTGGCATTCAGGCCAAAGAGTTTAATCTTGGTTTCATCAGACCAGAGAATCTTGTTTCTCATGGTCTGAGAGTTATTTTCTTTTGGCAAACTCCAAGCGGGCTGTAATGTGCCTTTTACTGTTTTCGCTTTGTCATTGTAGACTATTGTGTGTAGATTGCTGAGGATTTATTTTGATTTAATCCATTTTAGAATAAGGCTGTAACGGAACAAAATGTGGAAAAAGTCAAGGGGGCTGAATTCTTTCCGAAGGCCCTGTAAATGTATATTATAGATCATGGAGTTCACTTCCTGATTAAGGTGAAAAGAACAGCTGCTCTTACATTTTACTGCAGTGTTTCATAATAATAGTTTGTAAAATTAGAAGCCTAAAATCCCTGCATTGTTGTATACAGTTCTTCTGAAATTAAAGAAGAACGTCTTAGAGAAAGTGAATCAATTTATTATTATTATTAAAATGCCTAAAAAAGCACTATTCCATTATGTAATAAAACACCAGAATATTTTTACATAATTATCCTTCCACAAAATGTTATAAGTAACATTATCTCCTGAAATTTAGCAGAATGTCAAAGACCATATTCACATGTTTCTATATTGAGTCCATTATAAACCATACAAGGACAACAATATCTTTCTCTCTATCTAATATTCTTTCATTCCCATGTTAAACCATTCAACACTAAACACAGAATAGAAGACAATTATAACAGATTATTACAGGCAGAATAAGATTCCTAAATTCTTATAGTACAACATGAATGGTGCTCCCCAATCATACTCCTTCTAGGCGACGATGAAAGCTACGGTCTGTTGGAAAACCAAGGTCATTGACCTTATTTAATCGTCAACGGCACAGCAGCAGCCAATCACAAGTCCACTTGTTATCATAGGTTATACCCTGGACCCTAAAATATGTTTTACTACTACAATGGAGAGGCTAGATGTATTTCTGATTCCATTTAATTGATAACACTTCTGTGATTGGTCAACTACCAGAGAACTAGGTAGCCCTTGTCCATGTAAACCTATTCATTATGATCTAAAAAACTTAACTAATGCCAGAGCAGCACTCCTACTCTGAGACGCTTTATAAATACGGACACAGGTCTGTTAGCTACAACAGAATAATAGTCTCTCTGTGGTTTGGATAGTGTTCTGTTGTCTGTAGTCCCAGACAGAAATACAATCTGGTCTCTCTCTCTGTCTCTCTCTCTCTCTCTCTCTCTCTTCAATTAACTTTATTGGCATGACGCAACAATGTACATATTGCCAAAGTATCATACATCAATTTGTATTTTTATTATAATTACATCAGAGAACAAAATAACAACATAGGAAAAAACATAGGCATTAAATATGTCAGGCACTGTCCCTCAACTTGTGGCAGGCAGCAACATAGCATGCTGCCAGCGCACAGCTGTCCATGTCTTCCCCCAAAAGGATTGGCAGCCTTTCTATTTCAGAGAGGTCCTCAAAGCCCTACTTGTTCGAATTTGGGGAAGTGACTGGCTGTGCTCGCTGAGCCTGTACTTTGTCAAGGTTTGCCATGGTGTACTGTCGATTTAGGGCCAAATAGCACTGCATTTTGCTTTGTGCTTGTGTTTGTGTTTTCCAATAGGTAATGTAGTTTTGTAATTTGGTTAATTCTGATTGATTGGATGTTCTGGTCCTGAGGCTTCAGTGTGTTAGTGGAACAAGTTTGTGAACTCAGCCTCCGGACCAGTTGGATGAAGGGACTCTTATCTTTGCTCAACTCTTGGTATTGCAGGGCTTGGTAATGATATGAGAGGGGGTCACTGTGTTTTAGGTGTTTCCAAAACTTAATTGCTCTTTTTTGAGTTTTTAATATTAGTGGATATCGGCCTAATTCTGCCCTGCATGCATTGTTTGTAGTTTTCCTCTGGACATGTAGGAGAATCTTACAAAGTTCCGCGTGCAAGGTCTCAATGGGAAGTTTGTCCCAGTGGGTAAAATCTTGTTTTGTAAGTGGACCCCACACCTCGCTGCCATAGAGTGCGATTGGTCTCGCTCTCTCTCTCTCTCTCTCTCTCTCTCTCTCTCTCTCTCTCTCTCTCTCTCTCTCTCATGGGAAAGACATGTTAACATTGTCAAAGCAAGTGAAGTAGATAATAAACAAAAGTGAAATAGACAATAGATATTAACAGTAAACAGTACGTTTGGCAGGAGGTTAGGAAGTGCAGCTCAGTTTCCACCTCATGATGTGGGCAGTGTGAATACAGGATATGTGCACACTGAGTTTGTACCTGTTTGTACCAAGCTTTCCTTAAGTTTGGGTCAGTCACAGTGGTCAGGTATTCTGCCACTGTGTATTCTCTGTTTAGGGTCAAATAGCATTCTAGTTTGCTCTGGTTTTTTGTTAATTCTTTCAAATGTGTCAAGTAATTCTCTTTTTGTTTTCTCATGATTTGGTTGGGTCTAATTGTGTTGCTGTCCTGTGGGGTCTGTTTGTGTTTGTGAACAAAGCCCCAGGACCAGCTTGCTTAGGGGACTCTTCTCCAGGTTCATCTCTTTATAGGTAAGGTTTGGGAATCGCTTCCTTTTAGGTGGTTGTAGAATTTAACGGCTCTTTTCTATATTTTGATAATTAGTGGGTGTCGGCCTAATTCTGCTCTGCATGCATTATTCAGTGTTTTACGTTGTACACAGAGGATATTTTTGCAGAATTCTTTATGCAGAGTCTCAATTTGGTGTTTGTCCCATTTTGTGAATTCTTGGTTGGTGAGCGGAACCAGACCTTTTGTTGTCCTGGCAACTGGACCTTTTTTGTTACACCATTAATTTGGATAGATAACTCTTCGTGTTGTTGTTTGTTTAGTGTTTTCCAATTTTCCCAGAAGTGGTTAGAGTCGATGGATTCTTCAGTTACATTGAGCTGGTTTCTGACCCGCTGTTCCTTCTTTTTCCATAATGTATTTCTGGATTGTTTTAGTGATTCACCATAGTGAAGGCGTAGGTTCAGGTTTTCTGGGTCTCTATGTTTTTGGTTGGACAGGTTTCTCAATTTCTTTCTTAGGTTTTTCATTCTTCATCAAACCATTTGTCATTGTTGTTAATTTTCTTCGGTTTTCTGTTTGACATTTTCATATTTGATAGAGAAGCTGAGAGGTCAAATATACTGTTGAGGTTTTCTGCTGCCAAGTTTACACCTTCACTATTACAGTGGGACGTTTTGTCCAGGAAGTTGTCTAGAAGGGATTGAATTTGTTGTTGCCTAATTGTTTTTTTGGTAGATTTCAACACTACTTTCCTTCCATCTATAGCATTTCTTAATATTATTAAGTTCCTTTGGCTTTGATGCATCATGGTTGAGCATAACTCTGTTCAAGTAGAGTGTGATTTTGCTGTGATCTGATAGGGGTGTCAGTGGACTGACTGTGAACGCTCTGAGAGACTCTGGGTTGAGGTCAGTGATAAAGTAGTCTACAGTACTACTGCCAAGACATGAGCTATATGTGTACCTACCATAGTAGTCCCCTCGAAGTCTACCATTGACTATGTACAGACCCAAAAAACGAGTTGTGACCCGTTTTTGTTGGTTATGTTGTCGTAGTTGTGTCTAGGGGGGCATATGGGGGAGGGAATGCTGTCACCTCCAGCTAGGTGTTTGTCCCCATGTGTGCTGAGGGTGTCAGGTTCTTGTCCAGTTCTGGCATTTAGGTCACCACAGACTACTACATGTCCCTGGGCCTGGAAATGGTTGATCTCCCCCTCAAGGATGGAGAAGCTGTCTTCATTAAAGTATGGGGATTCTATTGGGGGGATATAGGTAGCACACAGGAGGACATTTAAAATGTTCCTGTTTTGACTCATTTAATAGAGTGGGTTAGGTCTGCGTGTGTTTTAGCCCGGACCGTCACAGTGGGTCTCTCTCTCTCTCTCTCTCTCTCTCTCATGCAGCCTGCACACAGACACACACTCAGCTTTTGGGTCAATAAATAAATAAGAAGTTCTTCCATGGTGACTGTTTAAATATGTATAGCCTCTATTTCTGTGTGTTAATGTGTGTTCAGATCTGATGTAGGTCAACAAGACATCTCGTTTCATGTAATAGAACACTGCCATCTTGTGGTGACTGTGATGAACACCATGCACCTCTATTTGTTTTTGTGTGGTGGTAACCAAATTACGCAATATTTTAGTTCTGGGTTATTGAAGGTGGTGATGACCAAGGAGCAGCATTATCGCCCATGAAAGTCAGTATCAAGCTAATCAAAACAACTCAAATTGTTGAAAAAAATGTAACTGCCCCAGAAGTAGGCTACTTCTCAGAACCCTCTCTCTGGCCCTGGGACTTACGCTTTCCACTGCAGTGGTGTTCCATGCTGGCTGTGAATATCCAGGTTCCTATTTCATTTCCGTTTGCCCATGGTCCGCTTGATTCCTTGATTCAGCCTTGTTTGATATCGGGTATTGACTTAGAACCAAGTAGGCCGGTGGGTGGGGTAACAAATGGCTGAACTCAATGATTGGTCTCACGCAATGATTTCACACGCATTTGGGCAGACTCCAGCATTCTGGTTTGACACCGTCGGCGCTGTGCTGGTATGCAGACCAGTGATATCTAGTCAGGGGACGCTGGTTTCGACATCACTGATAGAAAAAAATATTTAAACCCTTATTTTACCAGACTGAGAACGCAATCTCATTTACAGCAACGAACTGTGGAACTGTTACATTCATTAGCTGAGGCTACATTCACAATCTGGAAGAGCCAGATTGTGAATGTAGCCAGGACACCAGGGTTAACATCCCTACTCTTACGATAAGTGCCATGGGATCTTTAGGGACCAGAGAGAGTCAGGACACCCGTTTAACATCCCATCAATAAGATGGCACACTATACAGGGCAATGTTTTTAGACCAGAGGAAAGACCTTTATTTAACCAGGTAGGTCAGTTGAGAACAAGTTCTCATTTACAACTGTGACCTGGCCAAGACAAAGCAAGGCAGTGCGACAAAAAACAACACAGAGTTACACATGAGAATAAACAAACGTACAGTCAATAACACAATAGAAAATCAATATACAGAGTGCAAATGTAGTGCAAAATGCAGTAAGGTTAGGAAGAAAATAAATAGGCCATAGTGGTGATATACATTACAGATTAGCATAATCACTGGAATGATGGAATGTGCAAATGATGATATGCAAATAGAGATACTGGAGTGCAAAATGAGTGGAAGTAAAAAAACAAATATATGGGGATGAGGTAGTAGGATGGGCTATTTACAGATGGGCTATATACAGGTGCAGTGATCGATAAGCAGCTCTGACAGCTGATGCTTAAAGTTAGTGAGGGAGATGGGAACCTCTAGCTTCAAGGATTTGTGCAATTCGTTCCAGTCATTGGCAGCAGAGAACTGGAAGGAATGGCGGCCAAAGGAGGTGTTGGCTTTGGGGGTGACCAGTGAAATATACCTGCTGGAGCGCATGCTACGGGTTGGTGTTGCTATGGTGACCAGCGAGCTGAGATAAGGCGGGGATTTACCTAATAAAGACTTATAGATGACCTGGAGCCAGTGGGTTTGGCGACGAATATGTAGTGAGGGCCAGCCAACGAGAGAATACAGGTCGCAGTGATGGGTAGTATATGAGGCTTTGGTAACAAAACGGATGGCACTGTGATAGACTACATCCAATTTGCTGAGTAGAGTGTTGGAGGCTATTTTGTAAATGACATCGCCGAAGGATGGTAAGTTTTACAAGGGCATGTTTGGCAGCATGAGAGAAGGAGGCTTTGTTGCGAAATAGGAAGCCGATTCTAGATTTAATTTTGGATTGGAGATGGTTAATGTGAGTCTGGAAGTTGAGTTTACAGTCTAACCAGACACCTAGGTATTTGTAGTTGTCCACATATTCTAAGTCAGACCCGTCGAGGGTAGTGATGATAGTCCGGTGGGCGGGTGCGGGCAACGTTCTATTGAAGAGCATGCATTTAGTCTTACTAGCATTTAAGAGCAGTTGGAGGCCACGGAAGGAGTGTTGTATGGCATTGAAGCTTGTTTGAAGGTTAGTTAACACAGTGTCCAAAGAGGGGCCAGATGTATACAGAATGGTGTCGTCTGCGTAGAGATGGATCAGAGAGTCACCAGCGAGAGCGACATCATTGATGTATATAGAGAATAGGGTTGGCACAAGAATTGAACCCTGTGGCACCCCTATAGAGACTGCCAGGGGACCGGACAGCAGGCCCTCCGATTTTACGCACTGAATTCTGTCTGAGAAGTAGTTGGAGAACCAGGCAAGGCAGTCACTTGAGAAACCAAAGCTGCTGAGTCTGCCAATAAGAATGCAGTGATTGACAGTCGAAAGCCTTGGCCAGGTCGATGAAGACGGCTGCACAGTACTGTCTTCTGTCGATGGCGGTTATGATATCGTTAAGTACCTTGAGCGTAGCTGAGGTCCACCCATGACCAGCTCGGAAACCAGATTGCATAGCATTCTTAAATGGAAGAAGTTTAGAACCACCAAGACTCTTCCTAGAGCTGGCCGCCGTGCAAACTGAGCAATCGGGGGAGAAGGGCCTTGGTCAGGGAGGTGACCAAGAACCCGATGGTCACTCTGACAGAGTTCCTCTGTGGAGATAGGAGAACCTTCCAGAAGGACAATCATCTCTGCAGCACTCCACCAATCAGGTCTTTATGGTAGAGTGACCAGACAGAAGCCACTCCTCAGTAAAAAAAGGCACATGACAGCCCGCTTGATGTTTGCCAAAAGGCACCTAAAGACTCTCAGACCATGAGAAACAAGATTCTCTGGTCTGATGAAACCAAGATTGAACTCTTTGGCCTGAATGCCAAGCGTCACATCTGGAGGAAACCTGGCACCATCACTACGGTGAAGCATGGTGTTGGTGGCAGCATCATTCTGTGGGCATATTTTTCAGTGGCAGGGACTGGGAGACTAGTCAGGATTGAGGCAAAGATCAAACTACAGAGAGATCCTTGATGAAATCCTGCTCTAGAGCGCTCAGGATCTCAGACTAGGGTGAAGGTTCACCTTCCAACAGGACAAGGACCCTAAGCACACAGCCAAGACAACGCAGGAATGGCTTCGGGACAAGTCTCTAAATGTCCTTGAGTGGCCCAGCCAGAGCCCAGACTTGAACCCAATCAAACATCTCTGGAGAGACCTGAAAATAGCTGTGCAGCAACGCTCCCCATCCAACCTGACAAAGCTTGAGAGGATCTGCAGAGAAGAATGGGAGAAACTCCCCAAATACAGGTGTCAAGCTTGTAGCGTCATACCCAAGAAGACTTAAGGCTGTAATCACTGCCAAAAGGTGCTTCAACAAAGTACTGAGTAAAGGGTCTAGACATTATTTTTTATTTTTGTATAAATTAGCTAACATTTCTGAAAACCTGTTTTTGCTTTGTCATTATGGGGTATTGTGTGTAGATTGATGGGATGTAGAAAATCAAAAAAGTCAAGGGGTCTAAATACGTCAGACTCAGTGCTAGCCCTGGGTCCGATGCCCAGGGCTAGCACTGAGTCTTGTTCCCTGGGGAACAACACAACCAGAACCACAACAAGCACTGGGTGTGATGCTCAACACTGCCAGATTCAGTGCCAGGCCTGGATCCACCACCCGAACCAGATCTGGGCCTGCCTTCGTCTCCAGACCTGGTTGACCATCCAGCCCCATGGAAAAGCCACCAGCTAACCAGCGCTTTCTCCCTGTTCCGGCCGACAATGCCTGGCCCGCCTCCACCAGCCTGGACACCTCCAGCAGCACAGGCACAGACTGCCATGACTGCTGCTGGCAGCCCAGCCTTGCAGACAATGGGAGCACCTTGTCCCTCACTGCCCGCTCCATCCATGCCACTGAAGGGTTGGCAACATGCAGGACTTGCCCCGAGGTCAGGTGCCTTACAACCACCAGAAGCCACAGGGTAGCTACAGAGGGCACACAGACGCATCCTCACTAGAGGGTTTTAGTGTTAAAAAATGTACTTCATACACTACCGTTTAAAAGTTTGGGGTCACTTCCTTGTTTTTGAAAGAAAATAAAATGTTTTGTCCATTAAAATAACATCAAATTGATCAGAAATACAGTGCAGACATTGTTAATGTTGTAAATTACTATTGTAGCTGGAAATGGCACGTTGTGTTAGCTAATCCAAGTTTATAATTTTAAAAGGCTAATTGATCATTAGAAAACCCTTTTGCAATTATGTTAGCACAGCTGAAAACTGTTGTGCTGATTAAAGAAGCAATAAAACTGTCCTTTTTTAGACTAGTTGAGTATCTGGAGCATCAGCATTTGTGGGTTTGATTACAGGCTCAAAAGGGCCAGAAACAAAGAACCTTCTTCTGAAACTCGTCAGTCTATTCTTGTTCTGAGAAATGAAGGCTATTCCATGCGAGAAATTGCCAAGAAACTGAAGATCTCATACAACGCTGTGTACTACTCCCTTCACAGAACAGCACAAACTGGCTCTAGCCAGAATAGAAAGAGGAGTGGGAGGCCCCGGTGCACAACTGAGCAAGAGGACAAGTACAGTCGTGGCCAAAAGTTTTGAGAATGACACAAGTATTGGTCTCCACAAAGTTTGCTGCTTCAGTGTTCTTAGATCTTTATGTCAGTAGTTACTATGGTACACTGAAGTATTCCATAAGTGTCAAAGGCTTTCATTGACAATGACCCTTCTTTTTCAAGACCTCTGCAATCCGCCCTGGCATGCTGTCAATTAACTTCTGGGCCACATCCTGACTGATGGCAGGCCATTCTTGGAGTTTGTCAGAAGTTGTGGGTTTTTGTTTGTCCACCCGCCTCTTGAGGATCGACCACAAGTTCTCAATGGGATTAAGGTCTGAGGAGTTTCCTGGCCATGGATCCAAAATGTCGATGTTTTGTTCCCCGAGCCACTTAGTTATCACTTTTGCCTTATGGCAAGGTGCTCCATCATGCTGGAAAAGGCATTGGTCGTCACCAAACTGTTCTTGGATGTTTGGGAGAAGTTGCTCTCGGAGGATGTGTTGGTACCATTCTTTATTCATGGCTGTGTTTTTAGGCAAAATTGTGAGTGAGCCCACTCCCTTGGCTGAGAAGCAACCCCACACATGAATGGTCTCAGGATGCTTTACTGTTGGCATGACACAGGACTGATGGTAGCGCTCACCTTGTCTTCTCCGGACAAGGTGTTTTCCGGATGGCCCAAACAATTTGAAAGAGGATTCATCAGAGAAAACGACTCTACCCCAGTCCTCAGCAGTCCAATCCCTGTACCTTTTGCAGAATATCAGTCTGTCCATTATGTTTTTCCTGGAGAGAAGTGGCTTCTTTTCTGCCCTTCTTGACACCAGGCCATCCTCCAAAAGTCTTCGCCTCACTGTGCGTGCAGATGCACTCACACCTGCCTGCTGCCATTCCTGAGCAAGCTCTGCACTGGTGGTACCCCGATCCCGCAGCTGAATCAACTTTAGGAGACGGTCCTGGCGCTTGCTGGACTTTCTTGGGCGCCCTGACGCCTTCTTCACAACAATTGAACCTCTCTCCTTGAAGTTCTTGATGATCCGATAAATGGTTGATTTAGGTGCAATCTTACCAGCAGCAATATCCTTGCCCGTGAAGCCCTTTTTGTGCAAAGCAATTATGACGGCACGTGTTTCCTTGCAGGTAACCATGGGTGACAGAGGAAGAACAATGATTTCAAGCACCACCCTCCTTTTAAAGCTTCCAGTCTGTTATTCTGACTCAATCAACATGACAGGGTGATCTCCAGCCTTGTCCTCGTCAACACTCTCACCTGTGTTAACGAGACAATCACTGACATGATGGCAGGGCTGAAATGCAGTGGAAATGTTTTTGGGGGATTAAGTTCATTTTCATGGCAAAGAGGGACTTTGCAATTAATTGCAATTCATCTGATCACTCTTCATGACATTCTGGAGTATATGCAAATTACCATCATCAACACTGAGGCAGCAAACTTTGTGGAGACCAATACTTGTGTCATTCTCAAAACTTTTGGCCATGACTGTACATTAGAGTGTCTAGTTTGAGAAACAGACAACTCACAAGTCCTCAACTGGCAGCGCCATTAAATAGTACCCACAAAACACCAGTCTCAACGTCAACAGTGAAGAGGCGACTCCGGGATGCTGGCCTTCTAGGCAGAGTTACAAAGAAATATACATATCTTCCTCTGTCCAGTGTCTCCTTTAACACGACTACTAGTCTCCCCTTCTTTGGTTGCTGTGTGTGTGTGTGTGTGTGTGTGTGGTGTGTGGTGTGTGTGGGTTGTGATGTGTGTGTGTGTGTGTGTGTGTGTGTGTGTGTGTGTGTGTGTGTGCGTGTGCGTGGTGTGTGTGTGTGTGTGTGTGTGTCTATCTGTTTGCTGTGTGTGTGCCTGTCTGTTTGGTGTGTGTGTGTGTGTGTGTGCGTGTGTGTGTGTGTGTGTGTGTGTGTGTGTGTGGTGTGTGTGTGTGTGTGTGTGTGTGTGTGTGTGTGTGTGTGTGTGCGTGTGCGTGTGCGTGTGCGTGTGTGGTGTGTGTGCGTGTGCGTGTGCGTGGTGTGTGTGTGTGTGTGTGTGTGTGTGTCTATCTGTTCGCTGTGTGTGTGCCTGTCTGTTTGGTGTGTGTGTGTGTGTGCGTGTGTGCCTGTCTGTTCGGTGTGTGTGTGTGTGTGTGTGTGTGTGTGTGTGTGTGTGTGTGGTGTGTGTGTGTGTGTGTGTGTGTGTGTGTGTGTGTGTGTGTGTGTGTATCTCTTTATCAGCCCTCTAACTGGAACTCTGGGACAGCTGCACCTGGGTCTTCTCTATCGGAGACCACCACATGGTGGCGCTCCTTTTCACCATCAAAGTAGAAAATCATAAACACGGCACCACTCATGATAAACACACAGTATAATCAGGAGTTTTAAATACATTACTATCAACGCCCTATCTCCTTCATCATGCACTCAGCAGCAGATAGCAACGGCAGCAATTTGCTGATATGGTTATTTTACCAGCAGCTTGGAGAAATAATGGAACAGGGCTTGACATAATCTTCCTCACTAAATGTCCTTGTAGACAGCTAGACCAAAACAGGAAGCTGCTTGATCTCTCACTAAATGTCCTTGTAGACAGCTAGACCAAAACAGGAAGCTGCTTGATCTCTCACTAAATGTCCTTGTAGACAGCTAGACCAAAACAGGAAGCTGCTTGATCTCTCACTAAATGTCCTTGTAGACAGCTAGACCAAAACAGGAAGCTGCTTGATCTCTCACTAAATGTCCTTGTAGACAGCTAGACCAATACAGGAAGCTGCTTGATCTCTCACTAAATGTCCTTGTAGACAGCTAGACCATAACAGGAAGCTGCTTGATCTCTCACTAAATGTCCTTGAAGACAGCTAGACCAAAACAGGAAGCTGCTTGATCTCTCACTAAATGTCCTTGTAGACAGCTAGACCAAAACAGGAAGCTGCCGAGGCAACTGATGTCTGTCTCTCTAAAGGCTTGGTCTCTCACAGAGATTTGATTTGCTGCTGTCCATATAGCTACCTCTGATGTGCTGCTGATGATGGTGTGATGTACGCACACACACACACACACACACACACACACACACACACACACACACACACACACACACACACACACTAAAGGACAGTCCCACTGTCATCCACATCCCAGAGTCATCATCATTAGGCTATCAGAAAGTATTGTTTTAATAGTTGAACAATATCCATGTCCTGTGTTAACCTATGACCAGTATTCATGTCCTGTGTTAACCTATGACCAGTATCCATGTCCTGTGTTAACCTATGACCAGTATTCATGTCCTGTGTTAACCTATGACCAGTATTCATGTCCTGTGTTAACCTATGACCAGTATTCATGTCCTGTGTTAACCTATGACCAGTATTCATGTCCTGTGTTAACCTATGACCAGTATCCATGTCCTGTGTTAACCTATGACCAGTATCCATGTCCTGTGTTAACCTATGACCAGTATCCATGTCCTGTGTTAACCTATGACCAGTATTCATGTCCTGTGTTAACCTATGACCAGTATTCATGTCCTGTGTTAACCTATGACCAGTATCCATGTCCTGTGTTAACCTATGACCAGTATTCATGTCCTGTGTACCTGGACTACGCCTGGACTATGCCTGGACTATATCTGGACTATACCTGGACTATATCTGGACTATATCTGGATTATACCTGGACTATATCTGGACTATACCTGGACTATACCTGGACTATATCTGGACTATATCTGGACTATGTCTGGTGAATGCTTTGGCTACAGAGGAAAGCTTATAGAACACTAATGATCAGAGACATGTTGTCAGAGATTTATGTAAGAGACATGTTGTCAGAGGTTTATGTTACAGACATGTTGTCAGAGGTTTATACAAGAGACATGTTGTCAGAGGTTTATGTTAGAGACATGTTGTCAGAGGTTTATGTTAGAGACATGTTGTCAGAGGTTTATGTTAGAGACATATTGTCAGAGGTTTATACAAGAGACATGTTGTCAGAGGTTTATGTTACAGACATGTTGTCAGAGGGTTATGTTAGAGACATATTGTCAGAGGTTTATACAAGAGCATTGTTGTCAGAGGTTTATGTAAGAGACATGTTGACAGAGGTTTATGTAAGAGACATGTTGTCAGAGGTTTATGTAAGAGACATGTTGTCAGAGGTCTAACCTGCAGTATGAGCGACTCACCAGAGTCGTGATCTGTCTCAGTGTCTCCCGTGTGAAGGCTGCTAGCCAGGGAGGAACTCCAAGATAAGGAGTAGCTCAGACAGGGCCGTGGCTGGGGAAGGACATGTTGCCTGCCTCCCCTGGTCCTTACGGAGCCTGGATCCTCCTCCTCTAGCAGGTGCTGCTGCCTCTCCTGAAAACATAACCCTGGAAGGGAGGGATCACAGCACCCGTCCATGTAAGCATAAATCAACCAATCAACTTTTGAGCCTTTATCAAAGCAGATGGTTGATTCTCTATTGTTTACGCAAGCACACACGCACTCATGCACACGCGCATACACACACACACACACACACACACACACACACACACACACACACACACACACACACACACACACACACACACACACACACACACACACACACACACACACACACACACCTCTGTTGTGCTTCCTAGAGCTCCAGTCCTTCAGGTTAGTTGAGTTGTACTTGTTGTTAGTTTAAACATTCCCTAACCTGCTGTAACACTGTCCTTTGTATCTTATACGTCCCAGACAGAGGTGGCCACTTATCTTTCAGCCCTTTGTGGTTTGAACTTTAAGTCTAATATATTTGGACATATTCACAAAGTTTCTCCAAGTGGGAGTGCTGATCTCTGGACCGTCACGGGAGGCTCCGGGCTCTGGACCGTCACGGGAGGCTCCGGGCTCTGGACCGTCATGGGAGGCTCCGGGCTCTGGACCGTCACGGGAGGCTCCAGGCTGTGGACAGTCGCTGGAGACTCCGGGCTGTGGGCCGTCGCTGGAGGCTCCGGGCTGTGGGCCGTCGCTGGAGGCTCCGGGCTGTGGGCCGTTGCTGGAGGCACCGGGCTGTGGGCCGTCACTGGAGACTCCGGCTGTGGAGGCGCACCGGTGGTCTGGTGCGAGGAGCAGGCACGGGCCGTACCGGGCTGTGGAGGTGCACCGGTGGTCTGGTGCGTGGAGCCGGCACTGGAGGTGTCGTTCTGGACACTCGAACGGAGGACGGCTGGAGTACTGAAGCCGGACTGGCTGGCCCAGCCTGGGCACCGGCTGTTTAATAGACCTGGCTACCGGTCCCGGACTGGGCACCGGCATGGCGAGGAGCTCCGGCTCGTCTAACACCTCCTTTTCCCCATCGTGGAAGAGGTGAGCCAGACGCTCCTTCCAGATCGCCAGTCTGGCTTCAAAACTCTCCGCCTCCTCTATCTCCCGAACATGGGGGTTGGGCTCGGTCGCGGGAGGAAGGGCCACCCAGGCTCTCCACCACTTCGCCTGTTCTTCCTTCGAACGATCGAAAAAACCCTCCGGTGTCTTCCTGTTATCGGCCGTCGGAGGCGGAAGTGGTGGGCGTTGATTTTCCAACCTGACCGAAGGTTGGTCGCGTGGAGCCGGCACTGGGGACCCTGGGCTTGACACAAGCACTGGATGTCCGGTGCGGGGAGCTGTACGGATAGGCCTGGAGCGCGCTGGAGATCTGGTACTGGGGCCAGAGACCAAACGCATCCTCTCGTCGTCCTTCTCGGCCCACCCGAAATACCTCCTCAGCCGCTCCTCCTCCTCCATGTCCCTCGCGTCCCGAGCCCCCACGCTGGTCCAGCCACGGGCTCCTCTTCGAGAGCCCCCAAATGCTCCCTACCACCAGTGGCTGTGCTCCATCCGTGTGTCCTCCTACGACGCCGGTGCTGTCTAGGCTCCTCCGCGAAGCCTGGAGTGTCGAAACACCGATACTCCTCCTCCTCCTCTCGCTGCTGGTTCCCATGGTGGTGGATCATTCTGTCACGGTCTCGGGTGAGGGAACGAGGCGCAGAGCGAGAGGTGCGTGCAAACATATTTATTAATAACTCAAAAACTAAACAACAAACGCAATGCCGTGAGCTTGGTGTCTGGCATACACATACGCACACAATCAAACAATGATCCACGGCGAAGGTGGACAAAATATGAACATAAATAGAATCCCCAATTAGAGACAACTCAAGACAGCTGCCTCTAATTGGGGATCACCAAACCCCCAACACCAACCCTGTGATTGTCAGGACCTGACATCCCACTCCCCCTAGAGGGAGTCAGAGACCTTGCCTCAGTCAGGCCCTTACAGTAGCATTCCAATTGGTAGTAGACACTGTATCAGTTCTGTTGTAGCAAGATAATGTTACTGCATCAGGAACTAGGAACACCTAATACTATACATGGTAGGGATTGTAATAAAAAACAGGAAAACAATAAAATACAACAATTGATAAAGAAATAAACTACAAATACACTACAAATACACTATTACCATTCAAGATAGGGAATGTAATAATTAGTATTCAACATTATATTTATAGTATTTATATATTTGTATTATATAAATAGATAAAAGCACAGCAAACAGACATAGAAGGCCCAGTATGTGGGTATGTGAGGGTGTATACAGTATGTGGGTATGTGAGGGTGTATACAGTATGTGGGTATGTGCGGCTGTATACAGTGCATTTGGAATGTATTCAGACCCCTTGACTTTTTCCACGTTTTGTTACGTTACAGCCTTATTCTAAAATTGATCTAAAAGTTTTTAGATATTTTTGCTAAAAATAAAAAACAGATATCTTAACATAAGTATTCAGACCCTTTGCTATGAGACTCAAAATTTAGCTCAGGTGCATCCTGTTTCCATCGATCATCCTTGAGATGTTTCTAGAACTTGATTGGAGTCCACCTATGGTAAATTCAATTGATTGGACATGATTTGGAAAGGCACACACCTGTCTATATAAGGTCCCACAGTTGACAGTGCATGTCAGAGCAAAAACCAAGCCATGAGGTCGAAGGAATTGTCCGTAGAGCTCCGAGACAGGATTGTGTCAAGGCAAAGGATCGAAGAAGTTTGGAACCACCAAGACTCTTCCTAGAGCTGGCCACCTGGCTAAACTGAGCAATCGGGGGAGAAGGGCCTTGATCAGGGAGGTGACCAAGAACCCGATGGTCACTCTGACAGAGCCCCAGTGTTCCTCTGTGGAGATGGGAGAACCTTCCAGAAGGACAACCATCTCTGCAGCACTCCACCAATCAGGTCTTTATGGTAGAGTGGCCAGACGGAAGCCAAAAGGCACCTAAAGGACTCTCATACCATCAGAAACAAGATCCTCTGTTCTGAAGAAACCAAGATTGAACTATTTGGCCTGAATGCCAAGCACCACATCTGGAGGAAACACGGCACCATCCCTACGGTGAAGCATGTTGGTGGCAGCATCATGCTGTGGGGATGTTTTTCAGCGGCAGGGACTAGGAGACTAGTCAGGATTGAGGAAAAGATGAATGGAGCAAAGTACAGAGAGATCCTTGATTAAAACCTGCTCCAGAGTGCTCAGGACTTCAGACTGGGGCGAAGGTTCACCTTCCAACAGGACAACAAACCAGCTAAAGCCCGGACTTGAACCTGATTGAACATCTCTGGAGAGACCTGAAAACAGCTGTGCAGCGATGCTCCCCTTCCAACCTGACAGAGATTGAGAGGATCTGCAGAGAAGAATGGGAGAAACTCCCCAAATACAGGTGTACCAAGCTTGTAGCGTCATACCCAAGAAGACTCGAGGCAGTAATCACTGCCAAAGGTGCTTCAACAAAGTACTGAGTGAAGGGTCTGAATACTTATGTAAATGTGATATTTCAGTTTCTTATTTGTAATACATTTGCAACATTTTCCAAAAAACAGTTTTGCCTTGTCATTATGGGATTTATGAGGGGGAAAAAACTATTTAATCAATTTTAGAATAAGGCTGTAACCTAACAAAATGTGGAAAAATTCAAGGATGTCTGAATACTTTCCTTGTTTTTGAAAGAAAAGCAATTTCTTTGTCCATTAAAATAACATCACATTGATCAGAAATACAGTGTAGACATTGTTAATGTTGCAAATGACTATTCTAGCTGGAAACAGCTGATTGTTTTTATGGAATATCTACATAGGCGTACATAGGCCCATTATCAGCAACCATCACTCCTGTGTTCCAATGGCACATTGTGTTAGCTAAACCAAGTTTATAATTTTAAAAGGCTAATTGATCATTAGAAAACCCTTTTGCAATTATGTAAGCACAGCTGGAAAATGTTGTGCTGATTCAAAGAAGCAATAAAACTGGCCTTTTTTAGACTAGTTGAGTATCTGGAGCATCAGCATTTTTGGGTTCGATTACAGGCTCAAAATGGCCAGAAACAAAGAACTTTCTTCTGAAACTTGTCAGTCTATTCTTGTTCTGAGAAATGAAGGCTGAAACTGAAGATCTAACGATGTGTACTACTCCCTTCACAGAACAGCGCAAACTGTCTCTAACCAGAATAGAAAGAGGAGTGGGAGGCCCCGGTGCACAACTGAGCAAGAGGACAAGTACATTAGAGTGTCTAGTTTGAGAAACAGATGCCTCACAAGTCCTCAACTGGCAGCTTCATTAAATAGTACCCACAAAACACCAGTCTCAACGTCAACATTGAAGAGGCGACTCCGGGATGCTGGCATTCTATGCAGAGTTGCAAAGAAAAAGACATATCTTCCTCTGTCCAGTGTCTGTGTTCTTTTGCCCATCTTAATCTTTTATTTTTATTGGCCAATCTGAGATATGGCTTTTTCTTTGTAACTCTGCCCAAAATCAGCTTATATCATCTGCTGTTCTGTCGGACTGTCAGTGTTCTGTCAGTATTCTGTCGGACTGTCAGTGTTCTGTCAGTGTTCTGTCTGATTCTAATGGGGATTTCTGTTAGCTCAGTGTTTCTCTACCGAAAAATCTGTCAAACATGATGATGCCTTCAGGTGTTAACAAGCTCCTGAGAGGAAATAGATTATATAAAGACTTAGCCGTCAAAGTGAAGTTAGGTCATTGATGTGCCTTGTTATTAATGTGTTTGAGTTTCTACCCATCACGGCAATTAAGGCAGTCCAGATCCATATCACAATATGGGCCCAATGGTAAACATTGTAAATGGATGCTTCAGAGAGACATTGAGCAGGTAGAGACAGTACATTAAGCTGATTGATTGATGAGCAGGTAGAGACAGTACAGTAAGCTGATTGGTTGATGAGCAGGTAGAGACAGTACATTAAGCTGATTGGTTGATGAGCAGGTAGAGACAGTACATTAAGCTGATTGGTTGATGAGCAGGTAGAGACAGTACATTAGGTTGATTGATGAGTTGGTAGAGAGTGCATTAGCCCAAACACTATCAATATGTAGATAGACAGACGATACATTAAGCTGATCGATTGGTGAGCACTACAGGTACTTCTCTCTGACTTCCTGGAAATGTGATTATTTATTAAAACAAAACAACAGACCTCTTGACTTTAAGAGATTTAATGGCTGCACTTACACAATTCTGATCTTCTGCCCAATTATTGGTGTTGTGACCAAGCAGATCAGATGTTTTGCCAATAATTCTGTAAAGTATCAGAATTGGGTCTGTATGTTTGACAACTGCTGATTTAAAATATGGTTTATTAATAAATTTGATTTATTTATGTTTTTATTTTCAAACAACAACACCAGACTGAGATCAAACCAACTTCATAGCTTCAAACTGTGTTAAGTTTGTGTGTGTGACAATGTTAAGAAAGACCCAATAATGGAACATACCCAAATCAAACTCAATATCATACGTATTTACCCAGTTTATAATAAAAAATACAATAATAAGGATCAGTGCCACACAGTAAACACATCCCCTATATTTACATACTATAGTTAGATACTATAGTTACATATTGTAGACAAAATAAGAAGAAGAGAGGATGAGGCCGTTTCAGCATAGAGGCCTTTCTCAAGACCTGAATGAACAAAGCACTGTATCAAACACAAGAAGGCACAATGATGGGTAACAAACGTTCCTGGAGGGCTAACTATACAAGATGGGACACAACCACCAACTCTGTAAAACACAGTAGACTTACTATACAAGATGGGACACAACCACCAACTCTGTAAAACACAGTAGGCTAACTATACAAGATGGGACACAACCACCAACTCTGTAAAACACAGTAGGCTAACTATACAAGATGGGACACAACCACCAACTCTATAAAACACAGTAGGCTAACTATACAAGATGGGACACAACCACCAACTCTGTAAAACACAGTAGGCTAACTATACAAGATGGGACACAACCACCAACTCTGTAAAACACAGTAGGCTAACTATACAAGATGGGACACAACCACCAACTCTGTAAAACACAGTAGGCTAACTATACAAGATGGGACACAACCACCAACTCTGTAAAACACAGTAGGCTAACTATACAAGATGGGACACAACCACCAACTCTATAAAACACAGTAGGCTAACTATACAAGATGGGACACAACCACCAACTCTATAAAACACAGTAGGCTAACTATACAAGATGGGACACAACCACCAACTCTGTAAAACACAGTAGGCTAACTATACAAGATGGGACACAACCACCAACTCTGTAAAACACAGTAGGCTAACTATACAAGACGGGACACAACCACCAACTCTGTAAAACACAGTAGGCTAACTTGTGTCCCATCTTGTATAGGCTAACTATACAAGATGGGACACAACCACCACCAACTCTGTAAAACACAGTAGACTAACTATACAAGATGGGACACAACCATCAACTCTGTAAAACACAGTAGGCTAACTATACAAGATGGGACACAACCACCAACTCTGTAAAACACAGTAGGCTAACTATACAAGATGGGACACAACCACCAACTCTGTAAAACACAGTAGGCTAACTATACAAGATGGGACACAACCACCAACTCTGTAAAACACAGTAGGCTAACAATACAAGATGGGACACAACCACCAACTCTGTAAAACACAGTAGGCTAACTATACAAGATGGGACACAACCACCAACTCTATAAAACACAGTAGGCTAACTATACAAGATGGGACACAACCACCAACTCTGTAAAACACAGTAGGCTAACTATACTGTTCTGGAAGTAACCAATTATTGATTATTATGTTGAATAAACAAGATTATTGAGTATTACTGTCACAATTATTATTATTAGTGTTACTTCCCCACCACCCCCCCACCATTCTTGATACACAAGGTAAACTGTTGAGTGTGAAAAACCCAGCAGTATTGCAGTTCTTGACACACTCAAACCGGTGCGCCTGGCACCTACTACCATACCCTGTTCAAAGGCACTTCAATCTTTTGTCTTGCCCGTTCACCCTCTGAATGGCACACACACACAATCCACGTCTCAATTGTCTCAAGGTGTAAACATCCTTCTTTAACCTGTCTCCTCCCCTTCATCTACACTCATTGAAGTAGATTTAACAAGTGACATCAATAAGGGATCATAGCTTAGGTATGCCTAGTGTTTTGTACACTCAGTGTGTAGGCTACTGAAAGTTATGTGAATAAAGTTATTCATATGAATATAATTTTTGTAACCCGCGTTACATTGTTTGTTAGGCTATGCAAATAAGTGCATTTAATGAAAATCTCTGAGCGGGAGAAATATGGTGAAAATATGAAGACAATTTCGTAATTGTATGATCCCACTTTTTTTTTTTATGTGCAAATATTTCCAAAATATATTCCTATAGCTACAATTGCGCGCGGTTGCGCTTCAGGAACGACTGACGTGCATCGACATTATAGTGGCTGTAATGTTAACCTTTCATTCATGATTGAGATAGAAACGTGTTGATTCTATTGAGGTTTTTTGTGATAAAAACGTTGGCCTAGCCTATGTCAGACAAACAATTAGGCAATATCTACAATATAATCCCAAATGCCAATATAAACAAAAGATAAACCATTTGGAATTAATTCATACAGAAACTAGTTAAAGTGCATTTGGTGTTAGCCCTACCATTTTGCGCTGAGGAAAGTTCGAGTCCGGGATCCACTGAATGAAACTGAACTTGGACTTCCATTGCGCGATTCCCGTTATCCCCTGTGACTCGGATGCAACTATGCTGTTAGGCAAACTGATAAACATGAAACTAAATATGCTTCCCTGAAGCGGTCGGACAATGGTGTTCTCTTCCGACAGACACCCTGACTAACGCACTGGCCTTTGACATGTTTATTATAGCTGTATTCATGGGTGGGGTTTGAAATGCGATTGGCTATGGTTCTCACAGTATGGTATAATAACGTCTACTGATTATATTGATTGGGAGAGTGGTGAACTCTGTGGATAAAATTCTACTTAAGCAGGGATAGGCTGATCCAAGATGACCAAAAGGTGAGCCTTTTGACTTTTTGAATACATTATACAAGAGTCGGAACAGATATCTAGATTGCATCTATATGTCAATGAGTTACACACATTAAGACGGATAGCTGTGAAGTCTAGCCATCCATATGATATAAAGGTTAAATAAAAAAAGAAAAGTTCAGTAGTTCAGTAAAGTGTACCCAGGCTTTTTTGGCATCATACAGGGCAGGGTACCTTTTCCCCCCCATGTTTATTGATTTAAAGGAAACACTTTACATGAATGGCACACGTGCACACGGTGAGATTGCATTCTAATACCTAATTCTATGGTGCACCCTCTCAAGCTCCCAAATAATGCAGCAAATTAATGACATTCCATTAGCAACATTACGTCACATTATGGAGAACATGGTGTACAGTATATGGTTTAAAACTAAGCCTACATCATTTATTTAGTTTACAAATCAAATAAAGTCTCTCTCATTGCTTTTAGTATATCGAATGTGCAATACGTGCAGTTGTCTGTAATTAAACCCTTCGCACTAAGGACTGTATTTTAAGGGAATTACTATTATTACCCCAAATTATATCATACACACATTTAGCTATTAAAGTATCTCTTCCTGTCATTTACCTGTACAGTTTGTGTAACCATGCAAGTATTCACTTATCTGTAAATATAACTGTATACTTACCTGTACAGCTAATTTAACCATGCAAAATTTTCACTTACCTGTTCATTTACCCAGTCTGTCTATTAAGTAAACTATTATTATCCTCGCTCATATCATACGCATTTTTAGCTACTGAAGTATTTCTCTGCCATCGACCTGTATAGTATAGTTAACCATCCAACATCCACCAATGTATAGTGTACATATTCAGCCAACCACCCATACTATGCAATGTCTTTTTATAGCTTTTTTTTTTGCACTCCAGATATCTTGTATTTCTATACTTTTTCATACTGCCGCTCTATGTATCATGTACCGTGTATCTGTCTTTTGTGTATTTTCGTTGTGGCATTTTGCACCTGCCCTATGTTTTGTTGTAGCTGCTTGACAAAGAAATTTCCCCCCGGGGATCAATAAAGTATCTATCTATCTATCTATCTATCTATCTATCTATCTATCTATCTATCTATCTATCTATCTATCTATCTATCTATCTATCTATCTATCTATCTATCTATCTATCTATCTATCTATCTATCTATCTATCTATCTATCTATCTATCTATCTATCTATCTATCTATCTATCTATCTACGATAAAAACATAGACACTTGAGTAGTTTGTTGGCTATTATAATGAAACCAGTTTGAATTGATTTGCTGGACACCCACCCCAATGGAAAGGGTTGCGTTCCAGGCATATTTTTGTATTTATTTATTGCGGTATCATTGCGCAGATTAACGGAATCTCACAAACCCTGCAAACCTGCGCAGCGCCGCAGCGCGATTCCAAAAAAAGACGACCTGTAACATGTGGGCCACTTCCACTCCTCGCCGCGCGGTGGCGGTAGCGCACAGCGGACAGACGTTGTTTCAGGTCGCGACGCCAGACGACGTTTTCTACGGGTGGAACCCAACAGACAGTCAGGTCCCACTTCCAGTATGTACATGAACATAGACCATACTGTCTGATTATACTGCAGATAGGTCTCCTTTTCCGCTGACTGTCTTTCAAGTGAACGTTTTCAACATGACGCGTCGTTTCAACAAGAGGTTGGCTTGGATAAATATTTAGCTGGCACCCGCTTACTTAGTAGCTAGTAAGTAGTACGCTCGTAGAAAAGGGAATGGCTAGTTATCTAGTTTCGTCGATGTGCAGAAGAGAAGTTAGGCGATAGTGCTAGCCTTGCTTGCTGTGTTCCGATATATTTCTTATTCTAGAAAGCTAATTGACAAACGTTCAAAAGTGACACTAAAAAGTTGATTGCCTTGCTCAAGTATGGGGATGTGCTTACCGTGCCTTGGTGGAGCTGGAGACGACGTGGTACCGACACCAGACCCAGTAAGTTAACTAGCAAACGACTAACGACCCTTATCCCTGTTCAGTATAACATGATTAGATAGCTTGGTTGCTACCTGCTCTGGATGTGCCATTTTCTGACAACGTTGACCTAACTAGTTAGTTCTAGAGAAGCGTTGTTCGACCAAAATGCTAGCTAGGTGTGCCAGATGGTTGGGTATTGACAGTAAACATGGCTTAACTACACATTTTTTGTTGATCAATGTTTACCTTGCCCAACTAGCTACCTAGTTTCAGACCCCACCCTAACTGGCTATAGCCTGGGTACAAGTCTGTTTGTGCCAGTATGCCACTCTGTGTCGTGCCAGACATGAACAAACAAATCTGGGACCAGGTTAACTTCTTTTGAAAACGTCTCTCCCCATGTTATGGAAGTTATATGAATAATAACTGTAATGCTCATATAATTCTAATAGAGTGAAACCAAAGATATCCCATAAATCCCTTATCTATGTATTTCTATGAGTAAAACACTAAACATCATGTTCTGATTCCTTCCCAGGAGACAAGGAGACGTCAGCTAGCAGAGGCAGCTGAGAAGAGACAGAAAGAGGTATGACTGGTTTTGACAACTGTTCACAACAACCATATATCCTAAACCCACACTGTTACGACAAGCACTGGTTTCCTGGACACAGATTAACCTTAGTCCTGGACTAAAAAGTACTTTCAATGGATTCTGCAGGACTAGGCTTAATCTGTGTCCGGGAAACCAGCCCTATATAGCCTACACACGGTGGTCCTGTGTGGCTCAGTTGGATTAGGCTGTGGGATAATTTCCCACAGGGATCCTGTACACATACTATTGTATGCACTCACTGTACCATAACAAGTAATTTAGGATGAAAGTGTCTGCTAAGTGGCATAATGTATACAGCCACTGGCCAGTCAGTCCCAGCAGCCAGTCACTCACCCTGCCTTCTTATTGATATAGTATAGAGGAGTTAACTGGGAGAATCAAATACAGCAGGTATGAACGGTACATTGAAATGTTTACTTGCAAGCTCTCCTCAACAGTGCAGGTCAGATATCAATAATAATCCAACGTCAAATCAAAAATATAACAACTCATGGAAATGGAGTATCGTAGTACTAAGAACTGTAGACAATATTAAATATGATATAAATTAGGACTGTGCTTTGTAGAGTATGACTTATTTACAAGTAATAAAGTGAAGAGTGAGAAGGCAGAGCGGTGGACCTGTCCTTTGAATCCTTTTCACACTATTGTTCTGACCCAAACCCTACTGTGCTGACTCCAATCTTTTTCCAGCACAGTTCCAGCAGCTACGGTAGATGTGCTGTGTGAGCGGGTCAGCGCACTGCAGCTCTGCTCGATTTCGGCTCAGTAGTGTGAAGATAGATAGATAGATAGATAGATAGATAGATAGATAGATAGATAGATAGATAGATAGATAGATAGATAGATAGATAGATAGATAGATAGATAGATAGGTACTTTATTGATCCCCCGGGGGGATCAATAAATCCCCAGGGGTGAAAAGGGTAGCCTATATAACTAGACTTGAACCAAGCCTCTAGTTAATCTTTGTTGTTTGTACCCTTGTTGGAGGGCTACTAAAGTCTCATCAATCATAATATTTAGACTGGTGGGTATTTTTACTGTTACACAGAAATTCTTCAGTCAAAGCCAAATGTATCCAACACATAAAACATGTCAGCCTACTAAAGCACCCAGGTGAGTTAGATTTATGTGTATTTGGGTATATGTATTGAAACTGTTAGATATTACTTGTTAGATAGTACTGCACTGTCGGAGCTAGAAGCACAAGCATTTCGCTACACCCACAATAATATCTGCTAACCACCACCCACCACTCAGCTGGCAGTTGCTTTCACGTCTTCTCTTTACTATAACCTCGATGTACTGTATGTCTCTAATATGTGTGTTTTTGACAGCTGGCTGCCCTGCCCCAGGCCAACTCTATCCTCCTCAAACCTTTTAGGCAGCTCAGCATCATTTTGCATCCCTTCCATTTGGGACACAACCAATGTCTGTACTTTAGCTAGCTGCCATTATGACTTCCCCATCTCCCCTTAGACAACCTACAGGGGTGTCAAAAACCCAGAAGCAGTTGAGAGAAAGAAAAGGAAACAGGAGGAGATGGAGAAACAAGAAATGACCACATCTCCGTCTGGAGGAGGAGGGCTGAAGGTGGGTCCTTTCATCTAGAACACAGATTAGGTGATGTCTGGAGGAGGAGGGCTGAAGGTGGGTCCTTTCATCTAGAACACAGATTAGGTGATGTCTGGAGGAGGAGGGCTGAAGGTGGGTCCTTTCATCTAGAACACAGATTAGGTGATGTCTGGAGGAGGAGGGCTGAAGGTTCCTTTCATCTAGAACACAGATTAGGTGATGTCTGGAGGAGGAGGGCTGAAGGTTCCTTTCATCTAGAACACAGATTAGGTGATGTCTGGAGGAGGAGGAGGGCTGAAGGTTCCTTTCATCTAGAACAGGGGTTCCCAAACTTTTTCACTTCCAGCATTGGGGAACATCCAGCACCCCACATCTGTTTCTATGGGCACAAGCACTGTTCATGACACAAACTGTTCACACCCCTCTTGTTGGTTAAGATAATTTAGCAGGTTTAAATCTTATTTCCTGCAATTCTATACATTTTTCCATGTCTAATGTGTATTCATGTTATATTTGAGTGACAACTATTATTACAACAATATCCGTGGGTTAAAACAACATTAGCTGACATGGGCTAGTTGATCTGGACAATTCTGACAAGTTATAAATATCTTTAAGGTTTGCAATGACTGACATGACAAGAGGAACTGATGATGCACCTTGTGCATTCTACTATTACAACTTTCAAGGGGAAGTTTAAAGCTGGACTGAGTTCCTTTAAAAAAAGGGGGGGGGGGGGGGCCATGCCAACAGTTTGGGAACCGCTGATCTAGAACACAGATTAGGTGATGTCTGGAGGAGGAGGGGTTACAGATGCCGTAGAAATGTTGTTGCACAATATTATATATATTGACTTCTATAAAATAAGAACTTCATGCCTGTCAGGATGATGGTAATATACTGTCAGGATGATGGTAATATACTGTCAGGATGATGGTAATATACTGTCAGGATGATGGTAATATACTGTCAGGATGATGGTAATATACTGTCAGGATGATGGTAATATACTGTCAGGATGATGGTAATATACTGTATTAATTGCTGTAGTCATTCCTATTCAATACTAGAATAAACTCTCCCCTTCTGTCTGTAGTGGCAGGTGGGCTAAAGATCCACAGACATGGAGAGATTCTGAAAGTCTCAATCTACACTGAGGTTCAGCGAACAACATGAAGAATATTGGTACCAGTTGACTTGAAAAGGCCTTTTTGTCTGTCTGTCCTTCTTCTAAAAAGGTTTTATTTTAAATACAAGCTTTTACAGAGGCAATAGGATAGTTTACCATGCTTCGCGCTGGTAGAAAGATGTTGGCAGTGTGCACCGCAGCACATGCCTCCCTAATGCCAAGATATACAAGAGATAAACAAGCCAGCCAATGGATCTTTGGAACAGACAGGGTGACTATGACACAGCTATGAGTAGCATACAGTATACACACTCAAAGGAAATATGATCACAGTACATCTATAAACTGTACCAGGCGTCTTGCCGCTCTCTCCCCATTTACGAGTCCTCTGCAATCTCTCTCCCTCCCCCCTTCTCTCTCTCTTGATCTCTCACTTTCCCTCCCTCCCTCCCAGTCCTCCCCTTCGCTCTCCCTCCCCCATCTCTCTCGCTTGCCTGCTCTCTTGATCTCTCACTTCCTCTCCCAGTCCTCCCCTTCTCTCTCCCTCCCCCATCTCTCTCTCTTGCCTGCTCTCTTGATCTCTCACTTTCCCTCCTTCCCTCCCAGTCCTCCCCTTCTCTCTCCCTCCCCATCTCTCTCTCTCTTGCCTGCTCTCTTGATCTCTCACTTTCCCTACCTCCCTCCCAGTCCTCCCCTTCTCTCTCCCTCCCAGTACTTCCCTTCTCTCTCCCTCCCAGTACTTCCCTTCTCTCTCCCTCCTCCATCTCTCTTTATCTCTCTATCTCCTGCCATTTCAACTTTGCAGATTTTATACCATGGTGCTTACTGCTTTTGTGATTTTTTTTCTTCTGACATTTACCACTGAGGAATGTTCTCATTCTTGTGACAGTTTATATGATATATTTCTTCTAAAATTATATACCCTACAAAGTCCTTAATGTTCAACATAGGCCCAGATTATTTATATGACATTTCTATTGTATATCAGTGTGAAAAGAGCTACATTTTACATAGCTTCTAATGAACCACATTTGAATGCTGTTTTACAGTTCATGCACCAACACTATCTATTCAGCTCACATTTCACTTAAGGGTTTAGTTTTCCCATTGTCTATGCAATATAAGTTATTTGCTCCACCAAGTATTGGTTTGTAATGTATGAAGGATGTTTATCTTGATGCCTGCATTATTTAATATAATAAATTGTTTAAAGATTGACGTGTGTATGTAGTTGTTGTCTGTATCGCGTAGATTTTGAGTTTTCCATTTCAACCTGTGCATGTACAGTAATATTGTTGACACGACACGACGCATTCTGTTTGTACGATGGTAACATAATTAGACTGAGTGGATTTTGTCTACTGGCCTCAACTGAACACCAACTGAAATGGAAGGAAAGAAGCATGCCTGAACTAGCAGGTGTTAGTGTGCACTTGATGAAGTATTGACTTTTTACCTGCCTTGCTTTGTTCTTGAGTGCTTTTACTCCCTATACCCTAACTTGTTTACATTAGTGCATCAAGTGCTCTTGCCATTTTGAGGGGCATGAAGTCACGCCAATGTAATTTTGTATAAATAAATTCGGCATCATTTAGACTCTTGACATTTTGTATGTGGGTTTTGGTAAAAAATGTATCATTTACATTGCATCCACCTTGGAACATAATGTACTTCCTGTAACTTTCACTTATCAGGTGACGTTTCATTGTTTTTAGCAGTACTGCTAATGACCAATTAGAGGTCAGTAATGGATCCCAATGTGTTGATGATTGATATCGTTAGGTAAGACTTTAGTAGAAAATCAGCATTATAATTTCTAACATATTTAATTGTTGACTTCCATTGGAATGGAATGTATCTCTTTGGTCAATAAAGCATAATAAATGGTCAGGGACAAACCTTTCACTACATACCGTCTGAGCTAGACATGACAATGACAGTATTTGAGGTTGCTCGCCATTAATGTTCGTGGGATTTGTAGTCCTTGAAGTACATATTTTTCTGTCTAGCCTGCGGGAGCCTCTGTAACTCAGAACTACAGAGGAATAGTTGGCTGATTAGTGGGCGTACACGCCAGACCGGAAGAGGCTGTATAAATAGTCCGCCCTCCTCTCACGGCGTGGAAAGTTCAGGAAGGCGGCGTTATAAAACTAGGTTGTCTTTGGCAGCAGGACAGAAAATCCAATACAGCTGTCGTAAAATGACTCGATACCTTTGGTGGGTAATCATTTGCAGACCTGTTTCATTAGTTAAATTTAATATATTTTCTCTACCACATAGTTTGCTTTAATGTGGATAACGTTTAGCTAGCTAAGTTAATCTATTTTGGCTGACTAACTTCTTGGCTTTCGACATTTCCAATGAATCCTTTCGTGGAAGAAACATAAATATGTAACTAAGTTAACTAGCTAACGTAATGTTAAGTAAATGTAAATGCCAACAGGTCTAAACTCTTAACTTTGAAGCTAGCTAAACATTTAACGTTATATTTAACGTTATCTAACGTTAGTTAGCTGTCGCCACGTGGTTCCAGTATCCGCTAATCAGTATTGGTCTTTCTATGAAGATAACTTTGTCCAGTTCTGCTACTGAATGATAGTGATTGATATTAGTGACTCTGAGAAAGACCTGTGTTTTTACAACGTTTAGATAATTAAAGTTACTGTAGTTGGATAGTCTGCTGGCCATAATCGAAGCGTGCTTAAGCCTTAATTTGTTTTAGCTAGACTGAATGGTTAAATATAAGTATTTGTCTCGTGTCTGTAACATATGTTGTGTTCCAGGGGTTCTGATGGTACCACCAGGCTGACTAGCTGGTCTGTTTTGTAATGAGGGTTCTGGTCTGTCTACAGAGACTGCTGTAGGACGTCCATGATATCAGGCTGCCATCTCTTCAGGTGAGTCCCTTTGTTAATGAGCCTGGTAATCAATCTGTTGAATTATATCACCTGGTCAGGTTTTAGGAGCAGAGCCAGTGATGACACAACTAAATAACTTTTCTGACACCTCGTATGAGAGCTGGTAACAGCTTCTGATTCGAACTCTACGCTGAGGCTCTGGTAGTAACTATGTTCTGTCACTGTTACAGTAGTGTTACTGATGAGGTATTAATATTATTACTCAACCTTCCTTCCACCAGGAGTTGGGTGCTCAGTGCTGCAGTCTGAGACTGTGACCTGCAGTGAATCCACCATCCCTCAGGTAAACTAAGATCCTACTTTCACACTGCTCTCACACTACCCTTGAGCCAGTGATAGTTTGTATTGTAGCAATGAGCCAGGGATGTCCAAACTAACGTTTCTGACACCTTGTATGGCTGCTGGTTCGGGTCTTTCTATGAAGATAACTTTGTCCAGTTCTGCTACTGAATAATAATGACTATTAGTGACTCTGAGGAAGACCTGGGGTTTTACAACGCTATTGTTAGTTGGCTGGCTAATATATCTACCTAGCCTTGATAGAAGCACTCTAAAACCATTATGTAGTCCTAACTAGCACAAGTCCTATTTCTCATATACTGTTAGGTAGTATCAAACGCTCCATTTTGTCTAGTGTAATTAACAGGTGTTTTCCAGGGGTTCTGGTGGCACCACGAGGCCAAGGATCTGTACAGTGAGGGGCAGGAAGTCTTCTGATATTCCTCCATGCTGTCGTCACAGGTGAGTTCATCTAGCAGCCTGTTTGATCATGTTTATCAGTAACCTGACAGTTGATTAGAGACCCTATGCTACAAACCTGATTTGAGTTGGCAAGAACTTAGGTTACCACTAAACTGGCTCACCTTTTAGCCAGGTACGTTTCTATGGCAACGAATCCTTCAGAACTGACTTGCCTTAGGAAAGTCTAACTATTCATCCTGAGTGAAGTGTGAGTGGTGGGTTGAGGACCAATGAAATCACTTTCCTCTTGCAAAGATTGTCATCCACTTCATTTGACAAAAGATTACTTTAAATATTTGATGATTCAAATTATTAACTTGTAAGACTTAATGTTTTAGAAAGTGGGAGATTGTGTTATCTACGTCGTTGATGAGTGATACAATGACGACAGCTCATTACACACCGTAGTCTGCTGGATTTGAAGGGACTTACATATTTATTTCAGTACAAATTAAAATGTGGCACTGATTTGCCCATGAGTTGATGTTCCAACATTGCCTCGATAAAGAGTTTGAAGTTTGACTAGCTATTACAAGCCTGCTAGAGGCGGACGAGTAATATCCACCGTTGTAGTGCGGATGACGCCTGGGCTGGAATGTGAAGCTGGTTAACTTTAGAAAACTCTGAAGATCTAGCTTCAATTGTAGTAAACTCCTCTTGTGTTTATGGACCAGAGCCGGTGACACGATTAACTTTTCTGACCCCCTCGTATGAGAGCTGGTAAACGCTTGAGATTCTCACTGTTGTAAAGACTGTCAAAATGTAGCCTAGGTAAGTTTTTGGATCTGTGCTGACCTCGTGTTCCTCTGTTTCAGGTTCCATAGACTGAAGGGCGTCCCACCATAATGGCTGCCCATCCTGTCTGCTTTCTCTGGAGTGTTTTCCAGAATCCGAAGGGTGTTGACCTGTTCCTAACGTGTTCTCCAGACACTGAAGGGCAGATTACTGCCTACAGCTGGTGTTATTGACACTATGCATCAAACTAAGCATTGTATGTGGGACAAATCATTCGCTAAACCTTAAGGCCAGACAAAATTGATTCACTGTTTAATGGATAAGGAATAACCGCACCATATCACATTGTCCTAGGATATAAGGACCTGAACAATGGGAGAAATATTCAATGATTATTAATTCACCAATTAACATCTATGAACATTATTCACATAGGATGTATAAAATACTGCAATATTCTATCATATTCCGAAGTAATGTATGAATGTATTAGTTCAACTACTTAATTGTTTAGCCTAGCATTCAATAAGGATTGGCAAATAATTGTAATCAAACTAAAGTTGATGTGTGATGAGTTCATCACCTGAATGCATCTCTATAAGCGTTAATGAAATATTCATACAAATATGATTAGGCAACATAGACTAGGCCTTGTAGAAAGAGGGTCAAGTTAGGTCTGACAAATTAATGTTGCAAGGGGAAAAAACTAGTTAATCCAGTCATAACATATCATCAAAATGATTGTTTTTATTTATAACACTCACAATTAGAAGCACCACTCTATATAGAGCAAGCTTGACTAAATTAGAGCCCAGTAACTTTGCTCACCACATCCTACTTTTGATTGTTGGATCATCACTTAAAACGCATTCTGTCGTTGTGTGATCAGCCTAAATCTTGTAATGAATGTGGCCGTTTTGAAAGTTGAGACTGCATTGCTTGGTGTGACCCTCGATTGTAAACTGAAATGGTGAAAACGTATTGCTGCAACAGTAGCTAAGATGGGGAAGTCTGTCTGATAAAGCTCTGCGCTGCTTGTCAATCCACAAAACAATTACTACAGGCCCTAGTTTTATCACCCCTGGACTACTGCCCAGTTATATGGTTAAGTGCAACAAAGGACACAGGCAAATGAGTTGGCCCAGAACAGGGAAGTACTGCTGGCCCTTAAAGAGACACTTCAGGATTTTTGCCATGACTCCTGTTATGTACTTCCGCCAGATTAACTTGTGGATACCATTTTGGTCTCGGTGTCCAGTTTGAAGGAAGTAGCCAGCTATTGCCAAAGAGCGTTAGCGCATTGAAGTCTATGGTATCTGCTAACGCTTGCTTACAATTGCGCTAGTTAGCTACTTCCTTCAAACTAGATGGTATTGTGTTCATTTGACTCTGGGGAAGTAGACCAAGGGAGTCAATGCCAATATCCTGAAGTATCCCTTAAAATGTTACCGCTCGCCCTGCCTGTACAGGCCCTAACCCTACAGCTGGTGTCAGCAGTAGTATGGTTTCTCTCCAGTGTGAGTTACCTGGTGTTTTCCAGTTGAATGTTCTGTTTGGCTGATGTCACAAAGTGCTATACAGAAACCCAGCCTAAAACCCCAAACAGCAAGCAATGTAGAAGCATGGTGGCTAGGAAAAACTCCCTAGAGAGGAACCAGGCTCTGAGGGGTGGATATAACAATTATAGCAGGGTAAAATAATAATCATAGTGGTTGCAACAGGTAAATACATCAGGAGTAAATGTCACTTGGCTTTTCATAGCCAGGCATTTGGATGCGGTAGAGCGAGATGAAAACAGCAGGTCTTGGACAAGGTGGCACGTCCAATGAACTGGCCAGGGTTCCATAACTGCAGGCAGGAGAGTTGAAACCGGTGCAGCAGCACGACCAGTTGGACTGGGGACAGCTAGGAGTCATCAGGGCAGGTGGTCCTAAAGCATGGTCCTAAGGCTCAGGTCCTCCGGGAGGAGAGGTAGAGTGTGAGAGAGAATTAGAGGGAGCATACTTAAATTCACACAAGACACCGGATAATAACATCAGATTTAACAAACTGACCCTAGCCCCCCGGCACATAGACTATTGCAGCATAGATACTGGAGGCTGAGACGGGGTAGGGAGACACTGTGGCCCCTTCCGACAATCCCCGGACAGGGCCAACCAGGCAGTATATAACCCCACCCACTCTGCAAAAGCACAGCCCCCACACCAATAGAGGGATATCAACAACCACCAACTTACTACCCTGAGACAAGGCTGAGTATAGTCCACGAAAGATCCACTGCACAAGCCCGAGGGGGCGACAAACCGGACAGGAAGTGATGCACCCCTCCTAGGGATGGCATGGAAAGCACCAGTAAGCCAGTGACTCAGCCTCCGTAATAGGGTCAGAGGCAGAGAATCCCAATGGTGAGACGGGAACCGGCCAGGCAGAGACAGCAAGGGCAGCAAAGTAGTATCGCCCCTCCTCAATGTTAAAGGGAAGGTAAAGGGTGATACTAGTCAGTTGTAAAGGTAAAGGGGATACCAGTCAGTTGTAAAGGTAAAGGGGGATACTAGTCAGTTGTAAAGGTAAAGAGGGATACTAGTCAGTTGTAAAGGTAAAGGGGATACTAGTCAGTTGTAAAGGTAAAGGTGGATACTAGTCAGTTGTAAAGGTAAAGGGGATACTAGTCAGTTGTAAAGGTAAAGGGGATACTAGTCAGTTGTAAAGGGGGATACTAGTCAGTTGTAAAGGTAAAGGGGGATACTAGTCAGTTGTAAAGGTAAAGGGGGATACTAGTCAGTTGTAAAGGTAAAGGGGGATACTAGTCAGTTGTAAAGGGGGATACTAGTCAGTTGTAAAGGTAAAGGGGGATACTAGTCAGTTGTAAAGGTAAAGGGGATACTAGTCAGTTGTAAAGGTAAAGGGGGATACTAGTCAGTTGTAAAGGTAAAGGGGGATACTAGTCAGTTGTAAAGGTAAAGGGGGATACTAGTCAGTTGTAAAGGTAAAGGGGATACTAGTCAGTTGTAAAGGTAAAGGGGGATACTAGTCAGTTGTAAAGGTAAAGGGGGATACTAGTCAGTTGTAAAGGTAAAGGGGATACTAGTCAGTTGTAAAGGGGATACTAGTCAGTTGTAAAGGTAAAGGGGATACTAGTCAGTTGTAAAGGTAAAGGGGATACTAGTCAGTTGTAAAGGTAAAGGGGATACTAGTCAGTTGTAAAGGTAAAGGGGGATACTAGTCAGTTGTAAAGGGGGATACTAGTCAGTTGTAAAGGGGGATACTAGTCAGTTGTAAAGGGGGATACTAGTCAGTTGTAAAGGTAAAGGGGGATACTAGTCAGTTGTAAAGGGGGATACTAGTCAGTTGTAAAGGTAAAGGGGATACTAGTCAGTTGTAAAGGGGGATACTAGTCAGTTGTAAAGGTAAAGGGGATACTAGTCAGTTGTAAAGGTAAAGGGGATACTAGTCAGTTGTAAAGGTAAAAGGGGATACTAGTCAGTTGTAAAGGGGGATACTAGTCAGTTGTAAAGGGGGATACTAGTCAGTTATAAAGGGGGATACTAGTCAGTTGTAAAGGTAAAGGGGGTACTAGTCAGTTGTAAAGGTAAAGGGGGATACTAGTCAGTTGTAAAGGTAAAGGGGGATACTAGTCAGTTGTAAAGGTAAAGGGGATACTAGTCAGTTGTAAAGGTAAAGGGGGATACTAGTCAGTTGTAAAGGGGGATACAAGTCAGTTGTAAAGGGGGATACTAGTCAGTTGTAAAGGTAAAGGAGGATACTAGTCAGTTGTAAAGGTAAAGGGGATACTAGTCAGTTGTAAAGGTAAAGGGGGATACTAGTCAGTTGTAAAGGGGGATACAAGTCAGTTGTAAAGGGGGATACTAGTCAGTTGTAAAGGTAAAGGAGGATACTAGTCAGTTGTAAAGGTAAAGGGGGATACTAGTCAGTTGTAAAGGGGGATACTAGTCAGTTGTAAAGGTAAAGGGGGATACTAGTCAGTTGTAAAGGGGGATACTAGTCAGTTGTAAAGGGGGATACTAGTCAGTTGTAAAGGTAAAGGGGATACTAGTCAGTTGTAAAGGGGGATACTAGTCAGTTGTAAAGGGGGATACTAGTCAGTTATAAAGGGGGATACTAGTCAGTTGTAAAGGTAAAGGGGGTACTAGTCAGTTGTAAAGGTAAAGGGGGATACTAGTCAGTTGTAAAGGTAAAGGGGGATACTAGTCAGTTGTAAAGGTAAAGGGGATACTAGTCAGTTGTAAAGGTAAAGGGGGATACTAGTCAGTTGTAAAGGGGGATACAAGTCAGTTGTAAAGGGGGATACTAGTCAGTTGTAAAGGTAAAGGAGGATACTAGTCAGTTGTAAAGGTAAAGGGGATACTAGTCAGTTGTAAAGGTAAAGGGGGATACTAGTCAGTTGTAAAGGGGGATACAAGTCAGTTGTAAAGGGGGATACTAGTCAGTTGTAAAGGTAAAGGAGGATACTAGTCAGTTGTAAAGGTAAAGGGGGATACTAGTCAGTTGTAAAGGGGGATACTAGTCAGTTGTAAAGGTAAAGGGGGATACTAGTCAGTTGTAAAGGGGGATACTAGTCAGTTGTAAAGGGGGATACTAGTCAGTTGTAAAGGTAAAGGGGATACTAGTCAGTTGTAAAGGTAAAGGGGGATACTAGTCAGTTGTAAAGGTAAAGGGGGATACTAGTCAGTTGTAAAGGTAAAGGGGATACTAGTCAGTTGTAAAGGTAAAGGGGATACTAGTCAGTTGTAAAGGGGATACTAGTCAGTTGTAAAGGGGGATACTAGTCAGTTGTAAAGGTAAAGGGGGATACTAGTCAGTTGTAAAGGTAAAGGGGATACTAGTCAGTTGTAAAGGTAAAGGGGGATACCAGTCAGTTGTAAAGGTAAAGGGGATACTAGTCAGTTGTAAAGGTAAAGGGGGATACTAGTCAGTTGTAAAGGTAAAGGGGATACTAGTCAGTTGTAAAGGTAAAGGGGATACTAGTCAGTTGTAAAGGTAAAGGGGGATACTAGTCAGTTGTAAAGGTAAAGGGGATACTAGTCAGTTGTAAAGGTAAAGGGGGATACTAGTCAGTTGTAAAGGTAAAGGGGATACTAGTCAGTTGTAAAGGTAAAGGGGATACTAGTCAGTTGTAAAGGTAAAGGGGGATACTAGTCAGTTGTAAAGGTAAAGGGGGATACTAGTCAGTTGTAAAGGTAAAGGGGATACTAGTCAGTTGTAAAGGTAAAGGGGATACTAGTCAGTTGTAAAGGTAAAGGGGATACTAGTCAGTTGTAAAGGTAAAGGGGATACTAGTCAGTTGTAAAGGTAAAGGGGATACTAGTCAGTTGTAAAGGTAAAGGGGGATACTAGTCAGTTGTAAAGGTAAAGGGGGATACTAGTCAGTTGTAAAGGTAAAGGGGGATACTAGTCAGTTGTAAAGGTAAAGGGGATACTAGTCAGTTGTAAAGGTAAAGGGGATACTAGTCAGTTGTAAAGGTAAAGGGGGATACTAGTCAGTTGTAAAGGTAAAGGGGATACTAGTCAGTTGTAAAGGTAAAGGGGGATACTAGTCAGTTGTAAAGGTAAAGGGGATACTAGTCAGTTGTAAAGGTAAAGGGGGATACTAGTCAGTTGTAAAGGTAAAGGGGATACTAGTCAGTTGTAAAGGTAAAGGGGATACTAGTCAGTTGTAAAGGTAAAGGGGGATACTAGTCAGTTGTAAAGGTAAAGGGGGATACTAGTCAGTTGTAAAGGTAAAGGGGGATACTAGTCAGTTGTAAAGGTAAAGGGGGATACTAGTCAGTTGTAAAGGTAAAGGGGATACTAGTCAGTTGTAAAGGTAAAGGGGGATACTAGTCAGTTGTAAAGGTAAAGGGGGATACTAGTCAGTTGTAAAGGTAAAGGGGGATACTAGTCAGTTGTAAAGGTAAAGGGGATACTAGTCAGTTGTAAAGGGGGATACTAGTCAGTTGTAAAGGGGGATACTAGTCAGTTGTAAAGGTAAAGGGGATACTAGTCAGTTGTAAAGGTAAAGGGGATACTAGTCAGTTGTACAACTGAATGCATTCAACTGAAGTATGTCTTCCGCGTTTAACCCAACCCCTCTGAATCAGAGAGGTGCGGTGACTGCCTTAATCGACATCCACGTCTTCGGCGCCCGGGAAAGAGTAGGTTAACTGCCTTGTTCAGGGGCACAACGACAGATTTTTACCTTGTCAGCTCGGGATTCGATCCAGCAAAGGATAGCTCATCTAAATTACATTATGACATTGGTTTCCTTACCCTGTAAGCAGTTTATGGACAAGATATTATAGCAGCCCATGCTTTGGTTTTGTTGGCCACGGTTTCAAATGCTAACCTTTTATCCAATGCAAGTCAATGGTACCCTATATTAGCATTTTTACGCTTAATATCCAAATCATAAACTATGATCTATCTAAAAATGTGGGAAAATCAGTTATGTTACTTATAGATGATTTGGATATGATGTGTGAAAATGCTAATATAGGTATCGTTGACTTGCATTGGGTTTGTGCCACAAATGCAAAAACGTTAAGAGGGGGGCTTCTTAAAAAGAAAATGACCTAATAGCAGAAACAGCACCATCTAGCGGTCAGAACCCAGTAATATCAGGATGTAGGATGGGACTTCCGCCTAACAACTTCAATGACTAATTTCTCTGATTTCTGTTCTCTACTGAATATCAGTCAAACATGATGATGCCTTCAGGTGTTAACAAGCTCCTGAGAGGAAATAGATTATATAAAGACTTAGCTGTCAAAGTGAACTTAGGTCATTGATGTGCCTTGTTATTAATGTGTTTGAGTTTCTACCCATCACGGCAATTAAGGCAGTCCAGATCCATATCACAATATGGGCCCAATGGTAAACATTGTAAATGGATGCTTCAGAGAGACATTGAGCAGGTAGAGACAGTACATTAAGCTGATTGATTGGTGAGCAAAGTGGAAAATCAAAGTTTAAATACATTACTATCAACGCCCTATCTCCTTCATCATGCACTCAGCAGCAGATAGCAACGGCAGCAATTTGCTGATATGGTTATTTTACCAGCAGCTTGGAGAAATAATGGATCAGGGCTTGACATAATCTTCCTCACTAAATGTCCTTGTAGACAGCTAGACCAAAACAGGAAGCTGCTTGATCTCTCCCAGAGATTTGATTTGCTGCAGCCCAGATACATTTAGTTGCATTTAACTGGTCAACTGTCATGGAATTATGAGGGGAATTAAGTCGTGCTGTTCCTGCTATCAGGCGATTATTTTATTTATTTTAAGACTCCCCCACCCCCCCCCCCCTCCATTTTAAAGGGATAGTTCGCTCAAATAAAACAATTACACATTGGTTTCCTCACCTTGTAAGCAGTCTATGGACAAGGTAGGACAGCAACCCATACTTAGGTTTTGTTTACCTGGCCACTGTTTCAAAATGCATTTGTGGCACAAATCCAATGCAAGTCAATGGTACTTATATTAGCAGTACAGGCTTACCAGTTACCATGTCCAGGGTCTTCTCTGTGTTGATCTTCTGTTTTTGACCAAAGAGTTCAATCATAATGGAAGTCAACAACTATGTTTGAAATAATGCTACATTACTATGTTAAAAGTTCTAACTAATGAAATGAGCAACAATAAGTAGAATGTTTATGGATTTCTCTGCCATGTCTATTCATTTCTGCAATGTGTTTTTATGAGGTATTTTCATTCGCTGGTTGGGCTCGATTCAGCTTGTTCATTTGTTAAGCAACACTGATTTTGAGAAGTTAAAATTAGACAAATAGTATTTGCTTTAATTAATGTGAGTGAATGGCAATATGATTGATTCAGAGGACAGGCATTGTATCCTCCTTAGTCATTTAAACCACTGTCTGACAACTTGGATGTCCATTTAATCTCATCCCCAGGCAAATTGCTAGAGCAGGCTGGCTGGTGGACAACACGTGTCCATCGTGATACTTTACTGACACCTACTGGTAAATCAGTACTGCCAATGGCCACTATTACAGAGACTGTATTTTTTATTTCACCTTTATTTAACCAGGTAGGCCAGTTGAGAACAAGTTCTCATTTACAACTGTGACCTGGCCAAGACAAAGCAAGGCAGTGCGACAAAAAACAACACAGAGTTACACATGAGAATAAACAAACGTACAGTGTTATGTTATTTAACCTTTATTTAACTAGGCAAGTCAGTTAAGAACTCTTATTTACAATGACGGCCTACCAAAAGGCAAAAGGCCTCCTGCAGGGATTGGGGCTGGGATTAAAAATATAAATAAATTAAATATATAGGACAAAACAGAGACCTTAGACAACAACAGAGCATGGACGAATCACAACAACATGGTAGCAACACAACATGACAACAGCATGGCAGCAACACAACATGGTAACAACACAACATGGTAGCAACACAACATGACAACAGCATGGCAGCAACACAACATGGTAACAACACAACATGGTAACAACACAACATGGTAGCAACACAACATGACAACAGCATGGCAGCAACACAACATGGTAGCAACATGACAACAACATGGCAGCAACACAACATGGTAGCAACACAACATGGTAGCAACACAACATGACAACAGCATGGCAGCAACACAACATGGTAGCAACACAACATGGTAACAACACAACATGGTAACAACACAACATGGTAGCAACACAACATGACAACAGCATGGCAGCAACACAACATGGTAGCAACACAACATGACAACAACATGGCAGCAACACAACATGGTAGCAACACAACATGACAACAGCATGGCAGCAACACAACATGGTAGCAACACAACATGGTAGCAACACAACATGACAACAGCATGGCAGCAACACAACATGGTAGCAACACAACATGACAACAACATGGCAGCAACACAACATGGTACAAACATTATTGGGCACAGACAACAGCACAAAGGGCAAGAAGGTAGAGACAACAATACATCACGCAAAGCAGCCACAACTGTCAGTAAGAGTGTCCATGATTGCGTCTTTGAATGAAGAGATGGAGATAAAACTGTCCAGTTTGAGTGTTTGTTGCAGCTCGTTCCAGTCGCTTGCTGCAGCGAACTGAAAAGACGAGCGACCCAGGGATGTGTGTGCTTTGGGGACCTTTAAAAGAATGTGACTGTCAGAACGGGGGTTGTATGTGGAGGATGAGGGCTGCAGTAGATATCTCAGAAAGGGGGGAGTGAGGCCTAAGAGGGTTTTATAAATAAGCATCAACCAATGGGTCTGGCGACAGGTATACAGAGATGACCAGTTTACAGAGGAGTATAGAGTGCAGTGATGTGTCCTATAAGGAGCTTTGGTGGCAAATCTGATGGCCGAATTGTAAAGAACATCTAGCCGCTCAAGAGCACCCTTACCTGCCAATCTATAAATTACGTCTCCGTAATCTAGACCTCCTCCTCCAGACATCACCTAATCTGTGTTCTGGATAAAAGGACTCACCTCCAGCCCTCCTCATACTCCAGACATCACCTAATCTGCTCCTTCAGCGCCGATGATGTGGACACCGATTAAAGCAGCCCCACGTACCTCTCTGATTCAGAGGGGTTGGGTTAAATATGGAAGACACAATTCAGTTGAATTCATTCAGTTGTACACCTGCCCAGGTATCCCCCTTTCCTTAGTGAAGCGTTGTTTGACCAAAATGCTAGCTAGGTGTGCCAGAGGGTTGGGTCAACAGTAGCTAACTAGCTAACTACACATTTACCTTGCCCAACTAGCTACCTAGTTTCAGACCCCACCCTAACTGGCTATAGCCTGGGTACAAGTCTGTTTGTGCCAGTATGCCACTCTGTGTCGTGCCAGACATGAACAAACAAATCTGGGACCAGGTTAACTTCTTTTGAAAACGTCTCTCCCCATGTTATGGAAGTTATATGAATAATAACTGTAATGCTCATATAATTCTAATAGAGTGAAACCAAAGATATCCCATAAATCCCTTATCTATGTATTTCTATGAGTAAAACACTAAACATCATGTTCTGATTCCTTCCCAGGAGACAAGGAGACGTCAGCTAACAGAGGCAGCTGAGAAGAGACAGAAAGAGGTATGACTGGTTTTGACAACAACCATATATCCTAAACCCACGCTGTTTTATTTTATTTAACCAGGCAAGTCGGTTAAGAACACATTCTTATTTACAATGACGGCCTACCTACAGGGTCAGACCCTGGAACAAATTAGGGCTAAGTGCTTTGCTCAAGGACACATCGACAGGTTTTTCACCTTGTCAGCTCGGGTATTTTGAACCAGCAAGGCACTTAACCCTGGGTCTGACCCTGTAGGTAAATACGAATGTGTTAGTAAGAGTGTCCATGATTGAGTCTTTGAATGAGGACGTTGAGAAAACTAAAAGTTTCAGTGTTTGTTGTAGTGATGTGTCATGCGCAAAAGATGCGGCTCTGAGAGCCGATGCTTTGTAGTGAATCAGAAGAGCCGGCTCGCATCGAGTGAGAGCCGGCTCCCAGTTTTTTTCCTTTCGCTGCGTGCTTACAGGCAGAACTTTGTTTTGATTGGTCAGCAATCGCATCGCGGCCAATCAGATGTGAGGATATGGGATCATACCATTATGTAAAAACAGAGAGGGGGGTGAAGTGAAGCGGCACTCCACTGCAAGTTAATGAGTCGTAACAACGTTAATAACGACACTGTCTGTCAGATAGCGGTGAGGAGAGTGTGTGAGTCGTAACTATGAGTGACACCCGAAAGAGAAGCAGCATCTGGCTCCAGTTTAAAGACAATGGAAACAACAAAGCAGAGTGCGTTCACTGCAAGATGAAAATTACTTTAAGAGCAGGTTCCACCACAAACCTGCATAGACATATGAGAACTGTCCATCCTACAGTGCAGTTAGAGGAGAGAGGGCAAGCTAGCACCCCATCTACAGATCCTGGTGTGTCTCATCCCCAAAAAACAGCAACTGCAGCAGCATCTACTGGCTTCCCCACACATGCAGGTATAACCTCTCCTACTGCAGCTCAAAGCAAAATAAGCCAGTTTATACCCAAAGTGATGACCCCATCCAAACAGCACAGCATTGATGTAGAGCTAGCTAAAATGATAGCTACTGATTTCCAACCCTTTTCAATTGTGGAGGACAGAGGTTTTAAAAGTTTTGTCAAAACTTTAAATCCCACATACACTCTTCCCAGTAGAAAAACATTGTCCCAAACAACAATACCTAAACTATATGACACAGAACGGGCATTATGGCAAGTAAGGGTGAAACAAGCTCCATCAGTTTGCCTGACAACTGACTGCTGGACCTCCAGAACAACCTGCTCTTTCATGGCTGTCACTTGCCATTTCATTGAAAATTACAAGATGACATCTTGCCTTTTGGACTGCTTTGAGTTCACAGAGAGACACACTGCAGAAAACCTAGCAGATGAGCTAGTAAGAGTGGCAAAAGAGTGGCAAGTAGAGGACAAAGTAGTGTGCTGTGTGAGTGACAATGCAGCAAACATCACCAAAGCCATAAAAATTCTTAAGTGGACCCATCACCCATGTCTGGCACATACACTAAACCTCATGATTAGAGATGCCCTAAAGGTGGTCAAACCAACCGTGGATAAGGTGAAGGCTGTTGTGGAGTTTTTCCACAAAAGCACAGTTGCAACACAGAGGCTAAAGTCCACACAGTGCCAGATGGGGATGCCTGAACTGAGGCCCAAACAAGAGTGTGCCACCAGGTGGAACTCAACATTTTATATGTTGAAACGAATTCTTGAAACAAAAGATGCCATCATCTCCACCCTGGCCCTCATCAACGCACCAGTTGATGCTCTATGTCAAGAGGAATGGGAGCTGGTGAAAGAGGTCTGCACCGTCCTGCAATCATTTGAGGAGGTGACTGTGGAAATAAGTGCAGACAGGTACCTTGGACCATTTCTTTTCACTACTACCATTCAGTCACTATTATACATTGCAGAAACAATACAGTATAATGTGCCACATATAATATGCCACATACTTTAAAAAAAGCTTCATTTTAAAAGTTGCTGTTTCTCTCCCTCAGCTATGTTTCTGCCTCAAAAATGCTCCTGCTATGCAAAGGTTTGCAGCGTGTGACAGCCCAACAGACTGTAACCATGCAGAAAGGGAAAGAATTGGTTGCAGCTCTTTGTTCAGCCATGGACCGGAAATTTCTGCGTATGGAGTACAACACTGTCCACTCAGAAACCACATTATTGGATCCTAGGTTTAAAAAACTTGCATTCAATGACAACAGAGCTGTTGATGAGGCACTTCAGAGAATTAGTGCAGCAGCAAGATGCACCCCTAGCAGCCAGCCAGCTCCGCCATTAGAAGGCCAAGTGTATGAGGAACCACAAACCTCTGTTGTTTGGAGGCTTTTTGATGAAAGAGCTACAGGAGATGCTACAAGAAGAAATCCTACAGCTGATGCTATACTGGAGGTGAGGTCTTATCTTGAGGAGCCCATCATCCAACGAGCAGAAGACCCACTGAGCTGGTGGCAGGCCAAGGCCTCAGTCTTTCCACGCCTGGCGAAGGTGATGGAAGGGAGACTGTGTATTGTGGCAACATCGGTTCCTTCAGAGAGAATCTTCTCAAAAACAGGGCAGATAATCTCAGAAAGAAGAAATAGGATCAGTCCATCAAAGCTGAGGCATCTGATTTTTTTGAATGCCAATCTTCACTGAGGACATTAATACTGTTTGCTTGAGTTTGGTTCTAGTTCTGTTCTAGTTCAATTCTGTTTATTTGCTGTTTTTTTGTTGTTAATTTGTGCAAAAAAATGTTTGATTAAAATGATTAAAAACAAAAGAATGCTTTTGTAACAAAATAAATGCATAAAAACACTGCACATGAAAGGGTTTTCAACACACAAACCATTTTTTTTTTTAAAGTTAGGGTAAAATAAAGGCCTACAAAAAAATCCTAAATTAAGAGCCGTTCAGGAGTCGAAAGAGCCGGCTCTTCTTTGGGAGCTGAGCCAAAAGAGCCGGCTCTCGGAAAAGAGCCGAACTTCCCATCACTAGTTTGTTGCAGCTGTGTGTGCTTTGGGGACCTTTAACAGAATGTGACTCTTTGTTCAATAAAGCATAAGAAACATGACGACGACAAGTATTTTGAAGTTGCGCGCCATTTTGTCGCGGGATTTGTAGTCTTTGAAGGTCAGATAATGTTATGTAACCTACGGGAGCCTCTGTAGCTCAGAACTACAGAGGAATAATTGGCTGAGGAATAGTTGGCTCCTCCCTCGACAGGAAGAGGCCCTATAAATACCCCGTTCTTCACTCATTCAGTCTCTTACTGCTGAAGACACGGCGTGGTGAAGACGACTGTAATGGCGGTCATTATACAACTATGTTGTCGTTGGCAGCAACACTGCATCCGTCATAAAATAACACAATACCTTTGGTGAGTAATCGTTTGCGGACTTAAACGCTAGGTAGGTCATGTTGGCGAACAAATGTATTTATACGCTGCACCTTGCTTTGTTTAAAGATGGCTAACGTTTAGCTAGCTATGTTGGCTTACGAAGTTCCCGGCTAGAGTTCGTCAATTTTTAAGATCCGTTTCGTGGAAGAAGCAAAGCTAGAGACGTTAGTTTAACTTTCAACATTTTAACATTGAGTGGCAACCGGCAAACTGAAGCTAGCTAAACGTTACCTTTCATTAGCTAGCTAGCACCACGTGGGTTCACAGCGCGCAGGATGGTTTAAATTTCATAACTTTTTAATTAGAGTATTGGTTTTTCTATGAAGATAACTTTGTCCAGTTCTGCTACTGAATGATAGTGATTGATATTAGTGACTCTGAGAAAGACCTGTGTTAACGCTTAGTTACTTAACTACGTACTATAGTTGTCCAGATTTTTTTTTTTAAATTGTAACCTTAAACTAGGCAAGTCAGTTAATGTCTAATTCTTATTTACATTAACGGCCTACCTACAGGGTCAGCCCTTGGAGCAAATTAGGGACAAGTGCCTTGCTCAAGGACACATCGACAGGTTTTTAATCTAGTAAACTCTGTTACTGGCCCAACACTGACCGCTAGGCTACCTGCAGGGATATTGGAGAGAAGCGCACTGACTCATTGCTTAGCTATGTATCCTTATCTACCTAGATACCTCTATCTGTTAACAAGTATTTATCAAACTAGTTATTTGATAACATATGTTGTGTTCCAGGGGTTCTGATGGTACCACCAGGCTGACTAGCTGGTCTGTTTTGTAATGAGGGTTCTGGTCTGTCTACAGAGACTGCTGTAGGACGTCCATGATATCAGGCTGCCATCTCTTCAGGTGAGTCCCTTTGTTAATGAGCCTGGTAATCAATCTGTTGAATTATATCACCTGGTCAGGTTTTAGGAGCAGAGCCAGTGATGACAAAACTAAATAACTTTTCTGACACCTCGTATGAGAGCTGGTAACAGCTTCTGATTCGAACTCTACGCTGAGGCTCTGGTAGTAACTATGTTCTGTCACTGTTACAGTAGTGTTACTGATGAGGTATTAATATTATTACTCAACCTTCCTTCCACCAGGAGTTGGGTGCTCAGTGCTGCAGTCTGAGACTGTGACCTGCAGTGAATCCACCATCCCTCAGGTAAACTAAGATCCTACTTTCACACTGCTCTCACACTACCCTTGAGCCAGTGATAGTTTGTATTGTAGCACTGAGCCAGGGATGTCCAAACTAACGTTTCTGACACCTTGTATGGCTGCTGGTTCGGGTCTTTCTATGAAGATAACTTTGTCCAGTTCTGCTACTGAATGATAGTGATTGATATTAGTGACTCTGAGAAAGACCTGTGTTTTTACAACGTTTAGATAATTAACGTTACTGTAGTTGGATAGTCTGCTGGCCATAATCGAAGCGTGCTTAAGCCTTAATTTGTTTTAGCTAGACTGAATGGTTAAATATAAGTATTTGTCTCGTGTCTGTAACATATGTTGTGTTCCAGGGGTTCTGATGGTACTGGGACTGTTCTGGTCTGTCTACGGAGACTTCTGTAGGACGTCCATGATATCAGGCTGCCATCTCTTCAGGTGAGTCCCTTTGTTAATCAGCCTGGTAATCAATCTGTTGAATTATATCACCTGGTCAGGTTTTAGGAGCAGAGCCAGTGATGACAAAACTAAATAACTTTTCTGACACCTCGTATGAGAGCTGGTAACAGCTTCTGATTCGAACTCTACGCTGAGGCTCTGGTAGTAACTATGTTCTGTCACTGTTACAGTAGTGTTACTGATGAGGTATTAATATTATTACTCAACCTTCCTTCCACCAGGAGTTGGGTGCTCAGTGCTGCAGTCTGAGACTGTGACCTGCAGTGAATCCACCATCCCTCAGGTAAACTAAGATCCTACTTTCACACTGCTCTCACACTACCCTTGAGCCAGTGATAGTTTGTATTGTAGCAATGAGCCAGGGATGTCCAAACTAACGTTTCTGACACCTTGTATGGCTGCTGGTTCGGGTCTTTCTATGAAGATAACTTTGTCCAGTTCTGCTACTGAATGAGAGTGATTGATATTAGTGACTCTGAGAAAGACCTGTGTTTTTACAACATTTAGATAATTAACGTTACTGTAGTTGGATAGTCTGCTGGCCATAATCGAAGCGTGCTTAAGCCTTAATTTGTTTTAGCTAGACTGAATGGTTAAATATAAGTATTTGTCTCGTGTCTAACATATGTTGTGTTCCAGGGGTTCTGATGGTACCACCAGGCTGACTAGCTGGTCTGTTTTGTAATGAGGGTTCTGGTCTGTCTACGGAGACTGCTGATGATGTCCATGATATCAGGCTGCCATCTCTTCAGGTGAGTCCCTTTGTTAATGAGCCTGGTAATCAATCTGTTGAATTATATCACCTGGTCAGGTTTTAGGAGCAGAGCCAGTGATGACAAAACTAAATAACTTTTCTGACACCTCGTATGAGAGCTGGTAACAGCTTCTGATTCGAACTCTACGCTGAGGCTCTGGTAGTAACTATGTTCTGTCACTGTTACAGTAGTGTTACTGATGAGGTATTAATATTATTACTCAACCTTCCTTCCACCAGGAGTTGGGTGCTCAGTGCTGCAGTCTGAGACTGTGACCTGCAGTGAATCCACCATCCCTCAGGTAAACTAAGATCCTACTTTCACACTGCTCTCACACTACTCTTGAGCCAGTGATAGTTTGTATTGTAGCAATGAGCCAGGGATGTCCAAACTGACGTTTCTGACACCTTGTATGGCTGCTGGTTCGGGTCTTTCTATGAAGATAACTTTGTCCAGTTCTGCTACTGAATGATAGTGATTGATATTAGTGACTCTGAGAAAGACCTGTTTTTACAACTCTATAGTTAGTTGGCTGGCTAATAACTACCTAGCCTTGATAGAAGCACTCTAAAACCATTATCTAGTCCTAATTAACAACTCGTGTTTCTCGTATACAGTTGCTAGATAGTATCAAGGTGACTGGGGTGTTCTGTGACTTACTGGAAACACCAGGTATCATGATAGTAACAGTTTACTAACGATGTGTTACCATGACAACCTAATTCTAGTTTTCTGACCCCTCGTATGAGAGCTGGTAACAGCCTCTGATTCGAACTCCACTCTAAGGCTCTGGTAGTAACTATTATAGGTGTGATTGTAGTAGACTGAAGTGTTCCTCTGTTTCAGGTTCCATAGAAAGGAGTGTCTTCCCACCATAATGGCTGCCTGTCTGCATTCTCTGGAGTGTTGCGGTCCAGGATCAGAAGGGTGGTGACCGTTTCCTAACATGTTTGGGACAAATCACCCGATAGACTCTAAATCTTGTTATGTGAAGACTACACTGATGTAACCCTTTATTGTTAACTGAAACATTGAAAAATGTTGTAGTCAAATGCAATGAACTGTCTTTATTCAATAAAGTGTAATGGTAGTTTGTGTGAATTACGTAATGTGATTGGTTCCTGGTTGTCACAGTTCTGATCTAACTCAGCCAGTATGATGGATCACTGCTATCCAGTCTGTAATAGTGGCAGTTGACTGTACTGACTTAGTTATATAACGGTCACTTTAGTGTTAGTTTCCTTACATTCTGGAACATGATTACATCGTTAGTTGACCTTTCTTTCCTCTGTCACGTTTGTCTGGTTGTTCCTGAGGACCGCTAGTCATACTGGATCATATTAGGCTAACGTGTTGTGCAATTTAGGACATGCCACCTGTTTGAATCATGCGGTGGTGTGCTGCCATCTTTACTTCTTGCTGCAGTCTTCATGCTGAGGTGGTATGCTGCTGTGTCTTTACTTCTTGCTGCGGTAGTGTGCGGCCACCAGGTAGCTGTCTGGGGTGAGGCCCTTAGTGTTGGGGGAAATGGGAGAGGTCTTCCCTTCCACTCTGGAGATCTGGAGCATCCGACATGGGTCGTGCTTAAGCATGTAGCTCTCAAAGGTCTCCCAGCCTCCTCCCACACGCACCATCACATGCTTGTTGTGTAGCATCTAGGAGGAGAAGAAGACTTTATTGTACAGTCATGGTTGCTAGGTAGCAGTATTCAGATCTGGTCCAGGGTACTGCTGGTTTTCTGTTCTACCTGAGATTTAATATCACTCCTGGTGTCCCGGGTCTAAATCAGACCTTGATTAGAGGGGAAGGATGGATACTTTATTGATCCCAGAGGGGAAATTTCTTTGTCAAGCAGCTACGAAAAAACACAGGGCAGGTGCAGAATGCCTGAATAAAAATACACTAGACAGATGCATGAAACAGTGGCTGGATGCAAAAAAAGACATTGCATAGTATGGGTGGTTGGCTGAATATGTACACTATATATTGTTGGTGTTGGATGGTTAACTATACTATACAGGTCGATGGCAGATAAATACTTCAGTAGCTTAAAAGTGCGCATGATATGAGTGAGGGTAATAATAGTTTACTTAATAGACAGACTGGTTAAATGAACAGGTAAGTGAATATTTGCATGGTTATATCTGTACAGGAAGAGACTTAAATAGCTCTCAATACATTGATGTGGGTTGCATTTTATATATCAATAGTCTGTTGATTTAAATTACAACCGTTTATTCACTCATGCTGCCTGCTACATATTGCACATTTTCTGGGTGGGTTGGGTACCATGGCAACCTCCTACACCAATAAATAGCAGGACAGACAAATGAAAAGACATGCCATTGTCATCAGACAAACATGTTTCACTATCCTTGTTGGAATCAAAATCCTATTTTCCCGAACCTCTAAATCTAACCCTAACCTCTAAATCTAACCCTAACCTCTGAATCTAACCTTAACCTCTAAACCTAACCTCTAAATCTAACCATAACCTCTAAATCTAACCATAACCTCTAAATCTAACCCTAACCTCTAAATCTAACCATAACCTCTAAACTCTAAATCTAACCATAACCTCTAAATCTAACCCTAACCTCTAAATCCTAAAATAGCCTTTTTCCTTGTGCAGATTATCCTTGTCTTACTATAGTAAAACCAAACACACAGATGAATAAGTGTCCATAACCTCATACGTGGTGTTTTAAATGCATGGGAAACTAATGACCTGATAAACAACAAGATAACAATCAGATCAGTTTGCAGAAGCTCTTTCAAGCACAAGCTTTCAATTCAAGCAGCTAAACCAGTAGTGTCATTACAGGAAGTACCAGTTTGACCAAGTGCAGGCATACTGCTGGTTGTTGCTGAATGTACGCCTAAAGGCCAAACACAACAATGTACACTTAATCAGGTCTGAGAGGAAGGTAAGAGTGTCCCGTTCCACACACCAATTTACACTATATAGACAAAAGTATGTGGACACCCCTTCGAATTAGTGAATTTGGCTATTTCAGCCATGCCCGTTGCTGATAGGTGTATAAAATCTAGCACACAGCCATGCAATCTCCATAGACAAACACTGGCAGTAGACTTGCCTTACTGAACAGCTCTGTGACTTTCAACGTGGCACCGTATTAGGATAAGGTAAAGTTTGGCGGAGGAATAATGGTCTGAGGCTGTTTTTCATAGTTCGGGCTAGGCCTCATAGTTCCAGTGAACCATAGCATACAATGCCTTTCTAGACGATTCTGTGCTTCCAACTTTGTGGCAACAGTTTGGGGAAGGCCTTTTCTGTTTCAGCGTGCACAAAGCGAGGTTTGTTGAGATCAGTGTGGAATGAGATGTTGGACGAGCAGGTGTCCACATCCTGTTGGAATGAGATGTTGGACGAGCAGGTGTCCGCATCCTGTTGGAATGAGATGTTGGACGAGCAGGTGTCCGCATCCTGTTGGAATGAGATGTTGGACGAGCAGGTGTCCACATCCTGTTGATCATGTACTGTATGTAGCTCACTCTCCGTTCAGCCCCAAGCAGCATAATATAATAACATCAAACATTTATACGGCTCAATCAAAAGTCCATTGGCAGGGCAGTGGTTCCAATCATGACAGCATGGCCCCCGGGCTCTGTCACTAGGGAATATAATGGGCTTTTGGTACAGAGGCCGTTTCAATCATGAATCTATGGTGCTGGCTAGATCTGTACCCAGGAGAGAGAGGTGAGCCTGGGGGTGGCCTGGTGGCCTCCTGTGATCTCAAAGTATCAGACCGGTCAGTCCCCTCAGTAAAGGTACAACACATTAATTTACTCAGAGGTCTGAGAAGGTCAGTCTCCACTGACTGACTGCTTGTGGAAGGTCAAGGGACAGGGTATTAATTATTCTATATACTCTACACTACAGTCAGCAAACATTCTTGGCTTTTTAGCTGGAGGATAAGGGACCAGCTTTGTATAAGCCAACATCCTTGGCTTACTCCTGAAGGACATGTGGGCTGAAAACAAATTCCTCTCCTAGCAAAGGATGATATTTCTGTCAGCAATTATTAGGAGAGAGAGAGAGGGAGAGAGAGAGAGAGAGAATTTTAATGAAACCATCTCTCTCAGTGAAGGCAGAGCACACCTATGACCTGCTGGAATTGTATAGCAGGAAGCTCACATATAAAACACACAGTAACAGCCATTCCGTTCCATCCAACACTCTCTAGAGGTGTAAGAGGTGTGTTCTTGGGATTCTGATATGAACAGCCATGGACTCTCAAGACTCTCGCCTTGGTTGTGACTTGTCCTTGGTTGCTCAGCAACTCTCATGTATGGTTGAAAGAAACCCTGTCTATTGTACAAAAGGCAGTCAGAGAATGCTGGGTATTCACATTTTACACAGCATGCTTCCAGCTAGATAGACACTGTAGATCTGGCACATCTTGGTTGGATATTTTTCTCCTCGTATATCCTTTTTGTTTTGTGATTTTCATGTTATGATCAGTGCACTGATGTTCACTGTATATTTCAGCTATCTGTCAGTAGAGGGCACTAGCGGACCAAAAGGTTTATTTCAGACCCTGAACACTGGTCCATGTCCGTGAAAACCAGGCTAACGTACAGAACCTCTCTAATTCTCCAGTTGTGATCCTTACAGACCTATCCATCCAGACGCTGCACTACCAGTAGAGGTCCTTCTAGAGTGGATTGTCAGCACGTCTTGAACTACAGTTCAGATCCTCCTTCCACAGGATCCTCATTCTCAGACCTGTGAATACTGGTTGGGGGGTTGCCAAGTAACCGAGATCCCAAGGGCAGCAATGCTTCCTCAACCAATCTGTACTCGTCAATAGACTTAATTTATGCAAGGTGCTTTTTGTAAGGTCTGTTTGAGGTACAGTATTTATTTAGCTACATAAGAAAATAGAGAGGATTATGAATAAGTCAAGGTCAACAATACTAGCATTATCCTGAAGCATCTTTTAAAATCCTATGGATTATTTATTTAGCCTGTTGGATTGATCCTGAGGGCTCTCATCCCAGTACAGTGAGTGAACCAGATCCACATCAACCCTGGCTGGCCCATAGAGGTAGAAAGAGGAGTCTAGATGTATTAAACAAGGATGAGTTCTCTTTCTATCTCTATGGGTTGGCCTCTTTGCCTAGACACAGACATAGTTGGAATACCATTACCAGTAAATGAAACCTCACAGCAGCAGAGGAGCTGCTATCAGCAGAGACAATGGGCGTCTGTCATCCCACAGTCAGGCAGTCCAAATATCAACACACTGCAATATGCACTGTGACTGTAATGGTATGAATGTGGCCGTGGCCCAAATGGCAGCCTATTAGTTAGTGCAATATTTTTGACCGGTGCCCTGGTCAAAAGTAGTGCACTCTTCAGAGAGTAGGGTGCCATTTGGGACACAACCTGTGACTTTACTTTGAGATAAGGAACCTTATTGTTGGTGAACTGAAACCCCATGTAATCCAGCCTGGATAAATCCTGACAAAAGTGACAGTTAAATAAACAATGAAGTCTGTGGGCAAAAGTGAGTCATCCAAAATCCAGACTCATTCAATTCAGACTCATTAAATCTCAGAACAATGAGAAAAGAGTGGGTTTGCTATGAGGACAGAACAGGCTGAGTCATTCAACAGCCATCTGTAGTCATAGATGGTCTATGGTCCCTGAGGACACTGAGGAGCAATGGGCCGAAGGAAGTAAGGAAGTAAGAAATTCTGTAGACGGCACACAATCCATATTTATAACTGGTGTGTCCAAAAAAAGATTATATTATACTATGGTATAAATACTGTAGTATTACAAGTCCACAAAAACACAGTGTAGTATAAATACTGTAGTGAATAAAAAATGAGTATATAGTATACTGTAGTAATTAATGTAGTGTTTTTGTGGATTGTAGTATACTGTAATATTTACTGTAGGGTTTTTGCAGACTGTGGTATACTGTAATATTTACTGTAGGGTTTTTGCAGACTGTAGTATACTGTAATATTTACTGTAGGGTTTTTGCAGACTGTAGTATACTGTAATATTTACTGTAGGGGTTTTGCAGACTGTAGTATACTGTAATATTTACTGTAGGGTTTTTGCAGACTGTAGTATACTGTAATATTTACTGTAGGGGCTTTGCAGACTGTAGTATACTGTAATATTTACTGTAGGGTTTTTGCAGACTGTAGTATACTGTAATATTTACTGTAGGGGTTTTGCAGACTGTAGTATACTGTAATATTTACTGTAGGGTTTTTGCAGACTGTAGTATACTGTAATATTTACTGTAGGGTTTTTGCAGACTGTAGTATACTGTAATATTTACTGTAGGGGTTTTGCAGACTGTAGTATACTGTAATATTTACTGTAGGGTTTTTGCAGACTGTAGTATACTGTAATATTTACTGTAGGGTTTTTGCAGACTGTAGTATACTGTAATATTTACTGTAGGGTTTTTGCAGACTGTAGTATACTGTAATATTTACTGTAGGGGCTTTGCAGACTGTAGTATACTGTAATATTTACTGTAGGGTTTTTGCAGACTGTAGTATACTGTAATATTTACTGTAGGGGTTTTGCAGACTGTAGTATACTGTAATATTTACTGTAGGGTTTTTGCAGACTGTAGTATACTGTAATATTTACTGTAGGGTTTTTGCAGACTGTAGTATACTGTAATATTTACTGTAGGGGTTTTGCAGACTGTAGTATACTGTAATATTTACTGTAGGGTTTTTGCAGACTGTAGTATACTGTAATATTTACTGTAGGGTTTTTGCAGACTGTAGTATACTGTAATATTTACTGTAGGGTTTTTGCAGACTGTAGTATACTGTAATATTTACTGTAGGGTTTTTGCAGACTGTAGTATACTGTAATATTTACTGTAGGGTTTTTGCAGACTGTAGTATACTGTAATATTTACTGTAGGGTTTTTGCAGACTGTAGTATACTGTAATATTTACTGTAGGGTTTTTGCAGACTGTAGTATACTGTAATATTTACTGTAGGGTTTTTGCAGACTAGTATACTGTAATATTTACTGTAGGGTTTTTGCAGACTGTAGTATACTGTAATATTTACTGTAGGGTTTTTGCAGACTGTAGTATACTGTAATATTTACTGTAGGGTTTTTGCAGACTGTAGTATACTGTAATATTTACTGTAGGGTTTTTGCAGACTAGTATACTGTAGGATCTTTGGGGACATTACTGTAGTATTTACTACAGTGTTTTGGTTTTATTATCTTTGACATAGAGGTGGAGGCTTTATCCTTCAGGAAACCTACTGGACAAATACTAAAAGAGCACATTTTCTATAACCTGTAGGTAGGTAGGTAGGACTGGGTTCTGACAGGAGAGTTCAGAGTTCAGCTCTTTTCTATAACCTGTAGGTAGGTAGGTAGGACTGGGTTCTGACAGGAGAGTTCAGAGTTCAGCTCTTTTCTATAACCTGTAGGTAGGTAGGTAGGACTGGGTTCTGACAGGAGAGTTCAGAGTTCAGCTCTTTTCTATAACCTGTAGGTAGGTAGGACTGGGTTCTGACAGGAGAGTTCAGAGTTCAGCTCTTTTCTATAACCTGTTGGTAGGTAGGTAGGACTGGGTTCTGACAGGAGAGTTCAGAGTTCAGCTCTTTTCTATAACCTGTAGGTAGGTAGGTAGGTAGGTAGGACTGGGTTCTGACAGGAGAGTTCAGAGTTCAGCTCTTTTCTATAACCTGTAGGTAGGTAGGTAGGTAGGTAGGACTGGGTTCTGACAGGAGAGTTCAGAGTTCAGCTCTTTTCTATAACCTGTAGGTAGGTAGGTAGGTAGGTAGGACTGGGTTCTGACAGGAGAGTTCAGAGTTCAGCTCTTTTCTATAACCTGTAGGTAGGTAGGTAGGTAGGTAGGTAGGTAGGTAGGTAGGTAGGTAGGTAGGTAGGTAGGTAGGTAGGTAGGTAGGTAGGTAGGACTGGGTTCTGACAGGAGAGTTCAGAGTTCAGCTCTTTTCTATAACCTGTTGGTAGGTAGGTAGGACTGGGTTCTGACAGGAGAGTTCAGAGTTCAGCTCTTTTCTATAACCTGTAGGTAGGTAGGACTGGGTTCTGACAGGAGAGTTCAGAGTTCAGCTCTTTTCTATAACCATAGGGAACCCAATACACGGTCTATACTTGGCATGTAGGTTTCTCGGTTATGGGTGGAACAAGTTGGGATATGGAGGGGAATGGGCAGGGTATATGCTAATTTAATACTGTAGTATTTAATATAGTTAAAGTGTAGTGTTTTTGCGGACATTACTGTAGCTTTGACTACAGTGTAGTCAAAATACTGTAGTATACTACTGGATGCTATAGTAAGTACTACACATGACCGAGGGATACTACAGTGTCTAGTATAGCATTCTACAGTATAATACAACATGATATAGTAAGTACTGTAGTATTCTATAGTAAGGACTGTAGTATTCTATAGTAAGTACTGTAGTATTATATAGTAAGTACTGTAGTATTCTATAGTAAGTACTGTAGTAATCTATAGTAAGTACTGTAGTATTCTATAGTAAGTACTGTAGTATTCTATAGTAAGTACTGTAGTAATCTATAGTAAGTACTGTAGTATTCTATAGTAAGTACTGTAGTATTCTATAGTAAGTACTGTAGTCTTTTTTCATGTAGGAATATCGACAGCAATATGAAACACAGCACCAGTTAAAATCACTTACAGTAAATTATTCACACCAGATTTCAGTGCTTCAGATTTGATTCCACCGAACCCAAAACATTGGGTCAAAGCTATTTCGGCAGGCACAGTCCACGCCCAATTTAAAGTCCTGCTAGCTATGTGGCTGAATTATGCATAACTAGAAAATAATGTTAGAAAAACAAGGTTCTTGTTCCAGAGGTTGGTCCAGTGGTTAACCGTCTCTACAAACAACAACAAAATACCAAGGGGAAGTCAAGTTCCATTCCCCTTTAAACAAGAAAAAACAAGGTTATTATGTAACAAGTTATACGATGAGGTGTCACCCACCCTGATGAAGAGCATCTTCTCCCCAACGCGGTAGCGGCCCTGGGCCTGTCTTTCCACACAGAACTTATTGGGACACTTGCAGGGAGGGTCCTCAGAGATATGCTTCACCTGAAACACACACACACACACACACACACTTGTAATACTTTACTGGAATCCACAAATTCATACAATGAGGATTGTAACATTTCAGGACAGAGATATCTGGACCCCTAGGGAAACAGGCAGCACCTTCTGGACCCCTGGGGAAACATACAGCACCTTCTGGACCGCTTGTCAGAAAAGGCCTGTTCAGGCGTGATGAGGAGTTGGTATTTAAGCAGCTTGTCGGAAAAGGCCTGTTTAGGCGTGATGAAGGGCTTGTATTTAAGCAGCTTATCAGAAAAGGCCTGTTCCCCTGTCCTGTTGTTGAACTGTTATGGGTGACCCCTCATAGTTCTGTTGTTATGGTGACCCCTCATAGTCCTGTTGTTGTGGTGACCCCTCATAGTCCTGTTGTTGAACTGTTATGGGTGACCCCTCATAGTCCTGTTGTTATGGTGACCCCTCATAGTCCTGTTGTTATGGTGACCCCTCATATTCCTGTTGTTGAACTGTTATGGGCAACCCTTCATAGTCCTGTTGTTATGGTGACCCCTCATATTCCTGTTGTTGAACTGTTATGGGCAACCCTTCATAGTCCTGTTGTCAAACTGTAATGGGTGACCCCTCATAGTCCTGTTGTTATGGTGATACCTCATAGTCCTGTTGTTATGGTGATCCCTCATAGTCCTGTTGTTAAGGTGACCCCTCATAGTCCTGTTGTGATGGTGACCCCTCATAGTCCTGTTGTTATGGTGACCCCTCATAGTCCTGTTGTTGAACTGTTATGGTGACCCCTCATAGTCCTGTTGTTGAACTGTTATGGGTGACCCCTCATAGTCCTGTTGTTGAACTGTTATGGGTGACCCCTCATAGTCCTGTTGTTGAACTGTTATGGGTGACCCCTCATAGTCCTGTTGTTATGGTGACCCCTCATAGTCCTGTTGTTGAACTGTTATGGTGACCCCTTGACCCCTCGGAGCTCTAGGCATTTCATGTTCTCTCACCCTCTCCAGACCGGTAGGATGTACAGTATAGAAACAGGGCAGAAAGTTGCAATAGGCCCGTGCAACACAAGGTTTGATACCAGTATAAACAGAAACCCTTTTAAACCTAAAACTAAACCTAGCTCTTAACCCTAACCCTGATTCTAACCTTAACCCTAAACCCTCTAGAAATAGCATTACTGGAAACTCTTTAGAAATGCCCTGAAATTCCAGGAAATTCTGCAACCCTACTCACAGCATCATCCAACAGCTTCCCTGTGCTCTTCTTGCTAGACAAGCACTTGGTTGGAGAGGGGGATGGGAGGGTTGGAGAGGGGGATGTGGGGGTTGGAGAGGGGGATGGAGAGGGGGATGGAGAGAGGGATGGAGAGGGGGATGGAGAGAGGGACACAGGTGAAGGTAGAGGGGCTTTCTCCTCCTGTTCTATCTCCTTCTCCAGTTTGATAAGCCCCGGAGGCTCCACGTCGTATCTAAAGGAGACAATAGGATAACAGTTTACATTCAGGTATACATTACTTTAGGGATAATCGTGTATCTAAGCGTTCTATGGAAAACAATGAATGACGTGGAAGTTGTGTTCCACACTGCATTCTTTTCCAGAGAACGCTTAGAGACACGATTATCCCTTTTATACCATGGCTATAATTTAACACATTTTCCGCAAGTAGAAATGTGTTCAACATCCACTGAAGTAGCTAGCAAGTTTACTAGATAGCTACAGTAGTTGCCGTGGTAACCAAACAAACACACTTTCTAGTTTAGCTAACAAAACCATCAGTCCTAGCTTGCTATTATGAATATCGAATGTCTTTGTCAAACAGCTACGAAACAAACACAGGGCAGGTGCAAAATGCCAGAACGAAAATACACAAAAGACAGATACACGACACATGATACATAGAGCAGCTCAAACATAGAACATGTAAGAATGAACTATAGCCATTGAATTCTACCGTGGAAATATACTGCGTGTTATAGGGAATTATACAACGGGTGGGTCTAATCCTGAATGCTGATTGGTTAAAACCACATTCCAGTCGGTGTCTATTCCACAAGTTACCACCAGCTAAATCTATGAGGTTAAAATGCCTATTTACTCTGTTCCATCTGACTAGCAATCCACTGTCTCATCAGCCCAGCCAGGCAATGTATAAACTTGACCTCCACTATAAAAAGCATCTAGACATTATCTCACATTTATTTTAGACTAACATTTAGTTTTCAACAACAGAGATTTGTAAAAACCTTGCAGTCTGTCTCTCCGACATTTGCAACAATGTTTCAATATTCAAATTCCATCTCCAGCTGTCCCATATTAATGAATGGGATTCGAGACGAGACAGACAGACAGACAGGCATCGTTTCTAAGCCAGTCGAAATCATGAATCAGCTGGCATCATTATGGATATATACAAAGAAATGTTAATTGAAAAAAGGTCAAATGAAACAAAGTGCAGCTAGTTTGCAGTCTTTCCAGCTTCAGTTTGAAGTGGTTGTGTTAGCTGTGTTGTTGGCTAGCTCCTCTGAACAACAGTGTCCTGACGAGAGAGCACATTTTCTATGCCGGGCGAAATCACGCCTCATTATCGCATTGTTATGGATGTATCCCAATTTTTCACTAGAAAACAGCTTAAACAAATGCAAATGCAGCTACTGTTGTTATTCTGGCTGCACTGTTTGACAGAACTGTAAGTTAGCCGTAGTTGACTAGCTAGCAAGCAAGGGATAAGAACGTTGCCAGCCAGTGTGGCAATGGAACATTTAGAACGAACGACTGGGTCGCGTCCATAGATACAGAACAAAAAGACTGAACGACTGGGTCGCGTCCATAGATACAGAACAAAAAGACTGAACGACTGGGTCGCGTCCATAGATACAGAACAAAAAGACTGAACGACTGGGTCGCGTCCATAGATACAGAACAAAAAGACTGAACGACTGGGTCGCGTCTCTGGCAACCGAACCGATAGAACGAACGACCAGACGGCTTGGATTGCAACCCTAGATTTGTTTTGGGACTAAATCTTGTGGGATGAAATAGTATGAATAAATTCATCAATATAACGTTTTTAATGAAAACATTTAAATCGTTATTTGAACATGTTGGTAACCCGTTGTATAAAAGTGATAATGCCCTCGAAGCCCGTGCCAATATATCCTCCAATCACCGGCTTCTCAGGCATTATCACTTAAATACTGCACACTCTAGAATGCCCTTCAAGCTTATCAGAAACAAGTATTCAACAATGCCATGGTATAAAGTGGCCAAGGGTGGTCTGCCAGTGAAAGCCACTGCCATATACAGTGCATTCGGAAAGTATTCAGACTTTTTCCACATTTTATTACGTTACAGCCTTATACTAAATTGTATTAAATACTTTTTTTCTCTCATCAATCTACACACAATATCCCATAATAACAAAGCGAAAACAGGTTTTTAGACATTTTTGCAAATGTATTAACATTATAAAAACAGGTGAAGGTAGAGGGGCTTTCTCCTCCGCAGGAGTGGCTCTGAATGTCCTTGAGTGGCCCAGCCAGAGCCCGGACTTGATCCCGATCAAATATCTCTGGAGAGACCTGAAAATAGCTGTGCAGCGACGCTCCCCATCCAACCTGACAGTGCATGAGAGGATCTGCAGAGAAGAATGGGAGAAACTCCCCAAATACAGGTGTGCCAAGCTTGTAGCGTCATACCCATGCTGTAATCGCTGCCAAAGGTGTTTCAACAAAGTACTGAGTAAAGGGTCTGAATCCATTTTAGAATGAGGCTGTAACGTAACAAAATGTGGAAAAAGTCAAGGGGTCTGAATACTTTCCGAATGCACCGTATACCACTGCAGCATGGGGTTGAATCTGGCACACTGTCATTTCAGCACTCTCTCCTTTATAATTAATCTCTATCTCTCTCTATCTCCTTTCTGAGAGGATGTAATCAAAGGATATCTTCTATTTAAATACACATCCATGTACTATATAATGTACATACAAATTCAGTTTTAAATTGAAGGCTTTTTAACAGAAGAATTGAATTAAAGGGAAAATCTCTTATCCATTCTTTCTTACCGAGATGCTATCCTTCCCAGTTGTAGGAGACAGAGACACACTTCCCGTGGCTGTTTATGAAGAACTAAATGGGAGAAATCAATAAAAAAGAGTGAACGATCTTCACTGTATTTCTTGCAACACATCTTAATGACAGGGTAGTAATGTTATCCCATTGAAACTGTGTTAAAGTGATGTGGGAAAGTGGGTTAAAACTTTTACGTACATGCCAGTGGGTATGAGAGGAAATGAGAAGTGTTGTTTGAGATAAGTGGTGATTGACTTATTGACATTGGTGTGGTAGCTTGAGGTGAACATGATTGTGGGCTCAAAACAGCTACAGAAAATATTTTAGAAGATCAACAAGCAGGAATTTCACACAAGACTAAACTACATATCCACAAACATAGTGACAGACAGTAGAGGATTGATGGGCATATGACGTGACACAGCACACCATGCATCATGACAGCAATAGTTCTCCAAACCTGTTGTCGTATGCTACACCTGATGACGCACGGTTCAATCCATCACAGGTAAAAGAAGAGGAGGAGAGGGAACAGGATAGTTAGCTAGCTACCCTGTTGTAGGAGGAGGAGGAGGAGGAGGAGGAGGAGGAGGAGGAGGAGGAGGAGGGGGAGAGGGAACAGGATAGTTAGCTAGCTACCCTGTTGTAGGAGGAGGAGGAGGAGGAGGAGGAGGAGGAGGAGGAGGAGGAGGAGGGGGAGGAGGAGGAGGAGGAGGAGGAACAGGTTAGTTAGCTAGCTACCCTGTTGTAGGAGGAGGAGGAGGAGGAGGAGGAGGAGGAGGAGGAGGAGGAACAGGTTAGTTAGCTAGCTATCCTGTTGTAGGAGGAGGAGGAGGAGGAGGGGGAGGAGGAGGAGGAGGAGGAGGAACAGGTTAGTTAGCTAGCTACCCTGTTGTAGGAGGAGGAGGAGGAGGAGGAGGAGGGAACAGGATAGTTAGCTAGCTACCCTGTTGTAGGAGGAGGAGGAGGAGGAGGAGGAGGAGGAGAGGGAACAGGATAGTTAGCTAGCTACCCTGTTGTAAGAGGAGGAGGAGGAGGAGGAGGAGGAGGAGGAGGAGGAGGAGGAGGAACAGGATAGTTAGCTAGCTACCCTGTTGTAACGCAATGTGGTTGTGACCACATCACAAGCCTTGTATAGACAATGAAGTTCTATTCTATTCTAGTCCTAAATTATCCATACATTCACTGAATAAAATGAATAGGAGCCAGCTGGCTGGGGTTGAAAGCAGAGAGCAATAAACCAACTGTCAGACAGAAAACCGACAGGAGAGAGAACATGAGAATCGTCTGTACCTCTACAGTTGACATGTCCTTATCATGAGAATCGTCTGTACCTCTACAGTTGACATGTCCTTATCATGAGAATCGTCTGTACCTCTACAGCTGACATGGCCTTATCATGAGAATCGTCTGTACCTCTACAGTTGACATGGCCTTATCATGAGAATCGTCTGTACCTCTACAGTTGACATGGCCTTATCATGAGAATCGTCTGTACCTCTACAGCTGACATGGCCTTATCACTCTGGTTTAATAGGTACATACATACCTACTAGGTATACTCATGCATATTTCAAGAGACCACCTGAGATCACCTTCACATTCAAATCAGACAAACTGCCTGCGTGCCATTTGGGACACAGACTTATACTGCAGAACCTGAGCACCGGCGTAGACTTTTACAGTATAAAACTCCCCACTGTATGACTGCATACTGAGTGAAACATTTACATTACACTGACCTACTTTCTCGCTCTCTCCAGCCAGCCAGCCAACACCTCACGGTCGGTCTTCTCTTACTCTGGGTTTCCCTAACACCCCAGAATCAATACAGAGCATTTTAATGCAAATGGATATGCATCCATACTCACCCAGTCCCTCAGACTCAAACAGGCAGGTCTCTCCCACCCCCATCTGACGACACCAGCTCAGGAAGTTAGCTGTGTTGTCCCTAGCAAAAAAAGACCCGGAGGGAGCGCTGGCACGGCACGGGATCCTCTGACACGGGATGGCCTGAGAGAGAGGGAGAGAGGTTAGGGTCAGAGGGAGAGAGGTTAGGGTCAGAGGGAGAGAGGTTAGGGTCAGAGGGAGAGAGGTTAGGGTCAGAGGGAGAGAGGTTAGGGTCAGAGGGAGAGAGGTTAGGGTCAGAGGGAGAGAGGTTAGGGTACTACTCCACCAGGTCTGGTCTGGTATGGGAGAGAGGGATGGAGAGGCGGAGGGGAAGAGGGCTAGCCTATTACTCCACCAGGTCTGCTCTGAGGATCAAATGACAGTGCACGCTACATGCAGGAAGCAGCCCCCCACCAAACCTGGGTTCAAATACTATTTGAACATATTTTCAAATAGTATATTTGTTTGTCTGGCTTAATGGAATCAACGAAATAGTCCCAAAAGTGCAAACCTTGCCAATCAGGGACTCCAGGAAGGCTAAAGAAAATGCTTGTTTAAGTATTTAAACAATTCTAATAGTATTTGAACCCAGCTTTCAGGTCTCCCCCTCGCACACGATGGGCCTGGGCTACGGTTTCACTGAGGGAGATTTATACTCTTTTCTGTAGAGTCTGACTACGAGCAGAGAGAAACGCTTAGTCCCAGATGGCACCCTATTCCCTACTCACTACAATACTCTGCCCTGGTGAAAAGCAGTGCACCATATAGGGAACAGGGTGCCATCTGGGATGCAGACAAAGAAAGGTGCAATGAGGTCATGGTGTCTTTCCCCTACCATTCCAGACTCTCTGGGAGGGACTCTCCTAGCTGGCTCCTCTCTGGGAGGGGCTCTCCTAGCTGGCTCCTCTCTGGGAGGGGCTCTCCTAGCTGGCTCCTCTCTGGGAGGGGCTCTCCTAGCTGGCTCCTCTCTGGGAGGGGCTCTCCTAGCTGGCTCCTCTCTGGGAGGGGCTCTCCTAGCTACCTGCAGTTTTATCTCAATCTCTTCATTCAAAGACTCAATCATGGACACTCTTACTGACAGTTGTGGCTGCTTTGTGTGATGTATTGTCATCTCTACCTTCTTGTCCTTTGTGCTGTTGTCTGTGCCCAGTAATGTGTTGCTGCCATGTTGTGTTGCTACCATGCTGTGTTGTCATGCCTTGCTGCCATGCTATGTTGTTGTCTTAGGTCTCTCTTTATGTACAGTCGTGGCCAAAAGTATTGGTTTCCACAAAGTTTGCTGCTTCAGTGTTCTTAGATCTTTATGTCAGTAGTTACTATGGTAACACTGAAGTATAATTACAAGTATTCCATAATTGTCAAAGGCTTTCATTGACAATGACATTCAGGGCCAGATGTACTAACGCTTTTGCGCCCACTTCAGGCGTATTTGTTTCGCAAAGTGCGCATAAAACCATGGCGAGGAATGTACGAACGGGACGCACCGAGATGAAAGCGCAGACTGCCTGTCGCGGGAACTGAAAATGGCAAAATGTGCTTTTCGTGTCATGCATATGCATTCATGGGATGGTCAAGGGGAAAGTGGGAGTGTCACATAAAGAGATGGGAGGGGAAGCGTAAACTGCCCTAATTATGTATTCTGTACAGTAAAAACCGGTGAAAGCGCGCCTCTATTTTGCGCTGAAAATTCTCCGCCTCTTAAAAGCAGGTGTAACTTAGGAAGCGGGTTTCCTGGCATATGCCTCCTGGTGAAATGGCAGCAGTAATCAGAGCAAGACGAAGACATAGGCTAAGGAGACGACCTGAAAAGATTTTTGCCACAAGAATCACACTTTTTCAGTTGAGTGAAAACGAAATCATTAAGCGTTACAGATTAAGCAGCTACGCAATATTACAGTTACTGGAAGAAATCAAAGATGACATCAAATCTCTCTTTCCATGATCCATGATGGAAAGAGAGGAGGCCCATGCAATTGCGCTTTTAAATACACGCAATGTACGGTATAGTGGGCGGGGCCAGGCGCTGATTACCTGATGAACTGCAGGTTTGGTACATAACACACACACTGCGGTTTCACATCAAGCGCTTTCTGCGTCTTGGCCATGGCGCAATTAACGCTGCGTTCGCAAATGTACGTACATCTGGCCCTCAGTTTAAAGAGTCAATATTTGCAGTGTTAACCCTTCTTTTTCAAGACCTCTGAAATCCGCCCTGGCATGCTGCCAATTCACTTCTGGGCCACATCCTGACTGATGGCAGGCCATTCTTGCATAATCAATGCTTGGTGTTTGTCAGAAGTTGTGGGTTTTTGTTTGTCCACCCACCTCTTGAGGATCGACCACAAGTTCTCAATGGGATTAAGGTCTGGGGAGTTTCCTTGCCAAGGACCCAAAATGTCGATGTTTTGTTCCCAGAGCCACTTAGTTATCACTTTTGCCTTATGGCAAGGTGCTCCAAATGCACTGTATACTAGTGATGGAAAGTTTGGCTCTTTATACTGAATCTGATCTTTTCAACTCGTTCATTTTGTTAATTTGAGTCAGAAATGCCTAGAGCACTCAGGGCTCCCTAACGGTGAACAATGAACAAAAAACTACAAGGAATCATGATTCTAAAAGCCACGTCATTCACGGTTTATTGGAGCTGTCAACTGTGACTGAAACTTATAAAACTGTTCTTCAAACAATGTACATTTGTGATTGCTAGGCATATAAACAAGAGAATGTATTGATACCTTTGAAACAAGGTTTAGTTGCATGCGCAACTGGACTAGATTGTGAACGACTCTTAGCGGAATGCAATTGCTTGGCTTCCGCGAGGGAGATTTGCCCAATAGGCCTATCATTCGTGAACTGCAGCAGCAATCCAAAAGATTTGTTATCGAGTTTGAGTGTTGAGCAGAGGCAGGCAGTGCATATTTTGAATCTACAAAGCTGTTTCCATCGATAACATTAAATTAATTACATTAATCCCTGCACCATGCAATCAATTATCAGTTCTAAACATGTATTTTTTATTTTTTTTGCGAGCAGGCAGTTGCTGGTCAGAGCCCGTCGTCGGACCACTGAATTGGAGGAGCGTGTATTAATCCTGCAGGTCTGTTTTTTTATTTGTTTTAACCTTTATTTAACTAGGCAAGTCAGTTAAGAACAAATTCTTATTTGGCCTACATCGGCCAAACTCGGACGACGCTGGGCCAATTGTGAACCGCCCAATTGTGAACCGCCCTATGGGACTCCCAATCACGGCCCGTTGTGATACAGTCTGGATTCGAACCAGGTTGTCTGTAGTGACGCCTCTAGCACTGAGATGCTGTGTCTTAGACCACTGCGCCACTTGGGAGTCCTGTTAATTTACTTGTATAATTCATTGCGGCCAGCAGGTCTGTTAATTTACCTGTGAAATAACCTGCTTAGTAAGGCTGAGAGTAGGAATAAAAATACATGGGAAAGGTAATCCTGAGAAGTAATATTGTAACAGTCTGACTAACTATCAGTTTGACTGACTAACTGACTGACTAACTGACCAACAGTCTGACTGACTGACTGACTAACAGTTTGACTGAATGACTGACTAAACAGTCTGACTGACTGACTAACAGTCTGACTGACTGACTATCAGCCTGACTGACTGACTCTCAGCCTGACTGACTAACAGTCTGACTGACTGACTGACTAACAGTCTGACTAACAGTCTGACTGACTGACTAACCGTTTGACTCTCTGACTGACTCACAGTCTTACTGACTGACTAACAGTCTGACTGACTGACTGACAGTCTGACTGACTAACAGTCTGACTGACTGACTGACTAACTGACTAACAGTCTTACTGACTGACTGACTGACTAACAGTCTGACTGACTAACTGACGTCTGACTGCCTGTCTGACATCGTCCAGTCTCTACAAACATGACCTATTGAGCTCAGAGATAAACAAAGGTTCACTTTCCTCTTATCTTCTCGAAGGGGGAGTGAACAGGTTTCTAGGTCAGACAAGCCTCTCTCCCTCCCGCCTCTCTCCCTCCCGCCTCTCTCCACTCAATTCAAAGGGGCTTTATTGGCATCTCTCTCTGTCGCAATTCAATTCAAAGGGCTTTGTTGGCATGGAAAACATATGTTTACATTGCCAAAGCAAGTGAAATAGATAATAAACAAAAGTGAAATAAACTATCAAAAATGAACAGAAGAAGCAGCTCTGTAACAGACTCACACCAGCATCAGGAGACCCACCATCAGCAGCTCTGTAACAGACTCACACCAGCATCAGGAGACCCACCATCAGCAGCTCTGTAACAGACTCACACCAGCATCAGGAGACCTACCATCAGCAGCTCTGTAACAGACTCACACCAGCATCAGGAGACCCACCATCAGCAGCTCTGTAACAGACTCACACCAGCATCAGGAGACCCACCATCAGCAGCTCTGTAACAGACTCATCCCCTCTGTCATCCCCTCGGTAATTTCCTCAGTAAAATGATGGCAATACAACACTCCAGCACAGTGGTATAACTCAACACAAGAGCCCTTAGGCCCTGAAAGCATTAAAGTGATTACCATATATCTCAACAAACAGTTTCCCCTGTCATTGACTTTGAAGCTAAATGCCCTCAAGACTCCGTTCACATCCATAGCTTCTGGGGAACAACATGATAGTTCATGACGCAGAATTGCTTTCAGAGTTTTGACTGGTTCTATAACCTGTTTTCTGCCTGCTTCTCTCCCCAAACTATTCTCTCTCTCTCTCTCTCTCTCTCTCTCTCTCTCTCTCTCTCTCTCTCTCTCTCTCTCTCTCCCACCTCTCTCTCTCTCTCTCTCTCTCTCTCCCACCTCTCTCTCTCTCTCTCCCACCTCTCTCTCTCTCTCTCTCTCTCTCCCACCTCTCTATTTCCAATTTCTTGGCCGTGTTCTAAAAATCACTGCACTCCCAATAATAAAGCCAGTCATAACTGCTGAAGAGGCTGAACTGGGGACAGGCTGCTAACAGGCTTTTGATTGACAGAAGTGGAGAGGTCTTGTGTAATAGGCATGGAGTAAGTAAGTTACTCACAGATGCACACAACTTTTGGCTGCAGAAAGAATCATGGCCAACTGCTCCTATTCGAAATAAGCAAAACTTTTGGGGATTTTCATATTCTTACAATGTTGTTTTGATTATTGCTTGAACAGTCACTAAGATTATATTTGTCTGTGATCTTTGCAAAATAAGTATTTTGGATGGAGCAGTTGTTAGCTAGAATGCTAACGCTCGTTGACATAGGCTGTAGCAAAAGCTAGCCAAAGAGCCATTTTACTGGTTGAACTTTAAGGGTTTTTTGTGTACTGTATAATGCAGTTGGCACGTACTCTTTAGCCAACACCTCGCAGATACAGTACTGCAACTTTTGAGGCAAATCCGCTAATAATTCCACTTTTCAACCACTTATACAAAATAATATTTGCATCAAAAGTTACAGCAGTTTAAGTAACCGCATAAACAACATTTCTGTAATATTTTGGCAAACAACTTCCGTTTTGACCCCTACCACATCAAGTTAGACAAAAAGCGTATTGGATATTCGTCTACTTCTCTCCTATCCGTTTGCGGAATGAAAATATTCAATACGGAATTTACGGTACAGCTGTTTTTGTAACTACATTACCACATGTTTTTCAAACCTTCCCAAACTACTGCCGTTTTTACCATTAAGAAACATTTTAGAGAAAAATGAGAGAAGGTTGGAAATCTTCCCCTACTTCTCTGTTTCTCAAATATGCAATCGTATTCAGAATCGGGGCTACCAATCCGTAACTAGAGCTGTTTTCGTAACCCCCCACCCACCTCTCTTTCTAGATGCTGTAAATCATGCCAGAAGTAAGCAGATTCATTACTTTCCAAACAAATACCGTTTTGACCACCAACCCAAGAAGTAAGACAATCTCTAGGTAGAGCAGGTTTAGTAACCCATCGCCTGCTCTGTGTCATCATTGAGATTCCAAAACGGAACCGTTGCTAGGATACTCACTGACACTGACTCTGAGGAGAGAGTGGCTACAACTTCTGACCACAACCAACCACACAACTTCTGACCACAACCAACCACACAACTTCTGACCACAACCAACCACACAACTTCTGACCACAACCGCACAACTTCTGACCACAACCGCACAACTTCTGACCACAACCGCACAACTTCTGACCACAACCAACCGCACAACTTCTGACCACAACCGCACAACTTCTGACCACAACCGCACAACTTCTGACCACAACCGCACAACTTCTGACCACACCGTGGTCTGCGCCTAGGTCTTACCTTCGAACATGATACATACAGTTTAACAAGCTATACAGTACCTTCCCATACAGTTTAACAAACTATACAGTACCTTCCCATACAGTTTAACAAGCTATACAGTACCTTCCCATACAGTTTAACAAGCTATACAGCACCTTCCCATACAGTTTAACAAGCTATACAGTACCTTCCCATACAGTTTAACAAACTATACAGTACCTTCCCATACACTCCTATTCAATCCAACAACCTGCATGTGGCCTCTACTCAAATATGGGGCCGCAAGATGGGGAAAGCTTGTACCAACAGCTCACTACAGCCATGGTCATGACATGCCAAAGACCTTGCAGAAACAGACTTGCTAGAATATTTTAGGAAATCCATTTTACGAACACAGTATGACTGGGATTCTGATGTCTTCAAGTTTCAATTGGTGATTAGACTATCTTATATGAAAACATCAAAGCATAAAATCATCCAATACACGGATGCCTTTGTCGTGGAAATTCAATTATCAAAATTAATCAATCTTTATTATCACGGCCAGAGAGGTTCACAAACTCAATCCAAGCTTGATGAAAACTCTGAAAAGGGCGTTCCCTCTCAGTACTTATATACTGCCATACAAACAAGTCATGTAAGCAGGATTTACATTATTCATGATCAACATTGGTTACTGTATGTGACTGACCAATACCTCACTAGGCTTCCTCTCTCCAGACTGAGACATTGAAACTGAGATACCCCTTTCGGTTCCCAGAGCAATGTTCTGGGCGTACTGCCACATTGCTCATCAGTGATAGTGAGTATTCCTCCATGCAGGTGTGGGTGGATTACTGTTAATGAGCTGCGTCTCAGTTCTACTGTGCAAGATTAAATAACTTATGTGGGGTGACGGGGGATTTTCTTCACCCCCAAAGTAAAATCCTGACTGTCAATCTGGGGATGTCAGAGGTAGCGTTATTTGGCATTCCTCAAAATTCTTAGTCCTTCAGAAGCCTAAAGCTAAGTACTCTATTTTAAGTACTCATTTTAAGTACTCTATTCTAAGTACTCTATTTTAAGTACTCTATTCTAAGTACTCTATTTTAAGTACTCTATTCTAAGTACTCTATTCTAAGTACTCTATTCTAAGTACTCTATCTAAGTACTCTATTTTAAGTACTCTATTCTAAGTACTCTATTCTAAGTACTCTATTCTAAGTACTCTATTTTAAGTACTCTATTCTAAGTACTCTATTCTAAGTACTCTATTCTAAGTACTCTATTCTAAGTACTCTATTCTAAGTCATAATTCCATGGTGACGGTAAGAACATGAGATATTTACTACTTCAGTGGTAGCATTGAATTCAAGGACAACAAAAAATAAATCAGTCTGGTGGTTACCAGTACCAGTTACCAGTTACCAGTTACCAGTTACCTGGTACCACAAGGTAGACTAGTGGTTAGGCCAGTAACCGAAAGGTTGTTGGTTCGAATACCCGAACTGGCAAGGTGGAAAAATCGACCGTTCTGCCCTTGAGCAAGGCAGTTAACCCCCAAGAACAACTGCTCCCCAGGTGCCGATGACGTTGATTAAGGCAGACCCCGCACCTCTCTGAGTCAGAGGGGTTGGGTTAAATGTGGAAGACACATTTCGGTTTAATGCATTCAGCTGTATAACCGACTAGGTATCCCCTTTCCCACAATGATCCTTAGTCTGGTCCCAGATCTGTTTGTGCTGTCTTGTCCTGCCAACCAACCATCCAACCACAGGAGTTGGCAATACAGCACAAACAGAGCTGGGACCATATTATAAAGGTTTCTCAGGGTAGGAGTGCTGATCTAGGATCAGGTCCCCCTTGACCATATAAACGTATTCATCAGCCCTTTCACTCTGAACACGGACAAATGGGACCAGGCTACATGATCCCTGCCTTGATTCTAGCTTGCTGTGGTGAAGGTTTCCCAGCCAGTACCTTTACATTGCCAGGGCCAGGCACCTCTCCATGGTTCTTGGTCTGGTTCTGCTTGAACTTCTCCTGTAGCGTCTCAGCCAGCTGGCACAGCAGAAAGCCGTTATCCAAACGCTCCATGAAGCTCTCTGCTGTGATCTCCAGACCTGGGGTGGAGAGGAGAGGAGAGGAGAGGAGAAGTGGGCATAAGGAGGGAGGGGAGAGGAGAGGAGAAGAGACAAGAGGAGAGGAGAGGAGAGGAGAGGAGAGGATAGAGGACGAGAGGGGAGAGGACGAGAGGGGAAGGTGAGAGGACAGGGAGTGGACAGGGGAGGGGACAGGGAGAGGACAGGGAGGGGAGGGGACAGGGAGAGGACAGGGAGGGGACAGGGGACAGTATATCTGATGGTTATTGTACCATGTTGCACCATAACGCTAGTCTCGTAACTGTATGACCGGATAGAAATATAAAGTGATTATATAAAAAAAGTCTGTCATACAACTGAAAACCAAATTCAAGTCGGAATTCAATAAAAAATGCAGAGATAATTGAGAATCCCTGGTATGCCATGCAAATATTGGCCTATTAAATGAGGTCCTTATAGTTTATGGAGTTTAAATAGTAGCCTATAGTCCTAATAGTAGCCTATAGTCCTATAGTTCTAATAGTAGCCTATAGTTCTATAGTTCTAATAGTAGACTATAGTCCTATAGTTCTAATAGTAGCCTATAGTCCTATAGTTCTAATAGTAGCCTATAGTCCTAATAGTACCCTATAGTTCTAATAGTAGCCTATAGTCCTATAGTCCTAATAGTAGACTATAGTCCTATAGTCCTAATAGTAGCCTATAGTCCTAATAGTAGACTATAGTCCTATAATTCTAATAGTAGCCTATAGTTCTATAGTTCTAATAGTAGACTATAGTCCTATAGTTCTAATAGTAGCCTATAGTCCTATAGTTCTAATAGTAGCCTATAGTTCCTATAACAATTGAAAACATAACAGCAGACAAAGACTAAGTTTAAACAAGCCAGAGCTAGCAAGCTGCATAAAGACTGTCAGAGAGATAGAGGACATATGAACAAACCAGAGGCTGTCTGATTTTGCACAGTAACGCCTCATTATCCTTCACAGCTCCGACACACACACACTTTTCAGAGAACACACACACAGTGCAGCAGAGATAGAACAGTGATCAACATGTGGTCTTTCTAGTTGACTGGCGTCCAGACGACCATTCCTTCTCAGTTAGATCATTCTGACTGTAATAGGAGGAGGTGGTAGGGGGGTGTCTAGCTGTGGAAAACAAACCAGGGGGATTTCTGTCTTCATCTCTTTGGGTAAAAGGAGGAGTTCCAGAGTTTTAATGAGTTCCAAATGTGGTAATTGAGCCGAGAGAGCGAGAGAGAGCGAGAGAGAGCGAGAGAGAGCGAGAGAGAGAGAGAGCGAGAGAGAGAGAGAGAGAGAGAGAGAGGGAGAGCAAGAGAGAGAGAGAGAAAGAGCAAGTGAGAGAGAGAGAGAGAGAGAGAGAGCAAGAGAGAGAGAGAGCAAGAGAGAGAGAGGGAGAGCAAGAGAGAGAGAGAGAGCAAGTGAGAGAGAGAGAGAGAGAGAGAGAGAGAGAGAGAGAGAGCGAGAGAGAGAGAGAGCGAGAGAGAGAGCGAGAGAGAGAGAGAGAGAGAGCGAGAGAGAGAGAGAGAGAGAGAGAGAGAGAGAGAGAGAGAGAGAGAGAGCGAGAGAGAGAGAAAAGCAGAGCTTGGGTAATACCCTCTATAAGTTACTCCTGCTTCAAAGCAGATCTGACGTACATGCTGTATATTATATCCCGTTTCAAACAGTTTTAGAGACTGGAGATGAACATTCTGCATTGTAGTCATGAAGGAAAATATAATTATCAGTGGGTATTTGCCAACGGCTAGCACAAATGTAATATACTGATTGGATCAAACGTAATATACTGATTGTATCAAATGTAATATACTGATTGGATCAAACGTAATATACTGATTGGATCAAATGTAATATACTGATTGGATCAAACGTAATATACTGATTGGATCAAATGTAATATACTGATTGGATCAAATGTAATATACTGATTGGATCAAATGTAATATACTGATTGGATCAAACGTAATATACTGATTGGATAAAATGTAATATACTGATTGGATCAAACGTAATATACTGATTGGATCAAATGTAATATACTGATTGGATCAAACGTAATATAATGATTGGATCAAATGTAATATACTGATTGGATCAAATGTAATATACTGATTGGATCAAATGTAATATACTGATTGGATCAAACATAATATACTGATTGGATCAAATGTACTATACTGATTGGATCAAATGTAATATAATGATTAGATCAAATGTAATATAATGATTGCAAGCACGGAAGCATGGAATAAGAATAATTTGTGGAAAAATCAAGAGGCTGCTGATATACGGAACCATTGTCATGCAAAAATACAGTAGTCTACAGTGATGGATTATACAGTAGTGTACAGTGATGGATTATACAGTAGTGTACAGTGATGGATTATACAGTAGTCTACAGCTGAACTTCTTCTACAGTGATGGATTATACAGTAGTCTACAGCTGAACTTCCTCTACAGTGATGGATTATACAGTAGTCTACAGCTGAACTTCTTCTACAGTGATGGATTATACAGTAGTCTACAGCTGAACTTCTTCTACAGTGATGGATTATACAGTAGTCTACAGCTGAACTTCTTCTACAGTGATGGATTATACAGTAGTCTACAGCTGAACTTCTTCTACAGTGATGGATTATACAGTAGTCTACAGCTGAACTTCTACAGTGATGGATTATACAGTAGTCTACAGCTGAACTTCTTCTACAGTGATGGATTATACAGTAGTCTACAGCTGAACTTCTTCTACAGTGATGGATTATACAGTAGTCTACAGCTGAACTTCTTCTACAGTGATGGATTATACAGTAGTCTACCGCTGAACTTCTTCCTATTGTACACCAGGCTACTAAAGATGCTAATAATAACAGTCTCCATCGCAGCCTCGTTAGCGGTTGGTAATGGCCTCGACGTCAGACCCTTGAGAATCAATACACATTAAAGGGAACAGTGAATAATGGCTGAAGCTGAATAGGCTACAAAAGTATTTGCACCTTTAACTCGGACAGCAAACAGGCCTTCGATCCACAGTTGATCCCCTGTGTTTAAGACCAGGTACCACAGGGTTACATTACATGTTAGTGAGTGCATACATTTTAACACTTTTTTTCTCCGTACTGGTCCCTGTGGGAATTAATAGGCTGCTATTATCATTAGTTTATCATAGTACAATTCATGAATTGTAACCACTTTAAAATGGACATTACAGTACATCCATAATGTTGAAGCTCATTTCATAGAGAACTACACTATATGTAGATAGATGTTGATTGGGTCCAAATAGGTGTTTGGCATTTGTTTAAACAATATTTCAGAAAGGCCTTAAGGTGAACTTAGTATACACTTTGGTGTAACACAGTTAGATAATTTTTTTGTTCAATGTGTCCATGTATTTGAACCAGGATGAATAGGATATGCTTTGGACGGCTTTGCAAATCAGACAGCAACATCAAATAGTTTCCTGAACTATGCTGAGTCACAGTCACAACCCCATGACTGAAACAGCCTGCAGACTAACTAACTGGTTTTCCCTGTGTTTACTTTCAAATATGTGACATGTTTACTCAACACAGACCCTGCCTAGAGACCCTGTCTAAAGACCCTCTCTCGAGACCCTGCCTAGAGACCCTGTCTAAAGACCCTGTCTAGAGACCATGCCCTAGAGACCCTGCCTAGAGACTCTGCCTAGAGACCCTGCCTAGAGACCCTGCCTAGAGACTCTGCCTAGAGACCCTGCCTAGAGACCCTGCCTAGAGACCATGCCTAGAGACCCTGCCTAGAGACCCTGCCTAGAGACCCTGCCTAGAGACCCTGTCTAGAGACCCTGTCTAGAGACTCTGCCTAGAGACCCTGCCTAGAGACCCTGCCTAGAGACCCTGCCTAGAGACTCTGCCTAGAGACCCTGCCTAGAGACCCTGCCTAGAGACCCTGCCTAGAGACTCTGCCTAGAGACCCTGCCTAGAGACCCTGCCTAGAGACTCTGCCTAGAGACCCTGCCTAGAGACCCAGCCTAGAGACCCTGCCTAGAGACCCTGTCTAGAGACCCTGACTAGAGACCCTGCCTAGAGACCGTGCCCTAGACCCTGTCTAGAGACCCTGCCTAGAGAGCATGCCTAGAGACCGTGCCTAGAGACCGTGCCCTAGACCCTGCCTAGAGAGCATGCCTAGAGACCCTGTCTAGAGACCCTGCCGAGAGACCCTGTCTAGTAATAATAATATATTCATTTAGAATATGCTTTTATCCAAAGCAACTTACAACACTGAGTGCATACATTTTCTTATGGGTGGCCCCAGCGGGAATCAACCCCACAATCCTTACCCAGCATGTTTGTGAGCCAAAGGGCCAGGTCTTCCTTCATTGGCAGAAGGCTGGCTTCGTGGCGGCTGGCCAGCCATTGGCTGTACTGTTGCATGTCCGTCAGGCCTGGGCCAATTGCCTGCTTGGGACTCAGAGAGCTGCACATGGTGGTTCTCTCCATGTCACTGGCCTATAGAAGGAGGGCAGAGGGCAGAGAGGGGTCAGAGACTGAGACAAGCTGCACTAATCTCCCTTTCATCCTCCTCTACTGGTCATTTCATCCCTCCATCACAACATTCAGTCTCCTCCAGTTACTGGGTCTTCACCCACTCTGTCCTACTAAACCCACTCTGTCCTACTAAACCCACTCTTTCCTACTAAACCCACACTGTCCTACTAAACCCACACTGTCCTACTAAACCCACACTGTCCTACTAAACCCACACTGTCCTACTAAACCCACTCTGTCCTACTAAACCCAACTCTCTCCACCTACACTCTCAGATCTCACACTATCCTACTAATCACTCTCCCAAACCCACCCTATAAACTATAGACCCCATTCATACTATAGACTATAGACCCCATTCATACTATAAACTATAGACCCCATTCATACTATAGACTTTAGACCCCATTCATACAATAAAAATAGCAGATATTGTGCATTTTTTATGTCACCGGATAGGTGCAGTGAAATGTGCTCTTTTACAGGGTCCGCCATAGTATTACGCCCCTGGAGCAAATGAGGGTTAAGTACCTTGCTCAAGGGCACATAGACAGATTTTTAAGATCAAGTAACTGTGAGATTCCTCACAGTTAAGAGAGTTCTGTTCTTCTCAACCAGTTATACTGTAGCCATGCCAGAAGAGAGTTCTGTTCTTCTCAACCAGTTATACTGTAGCCATGCCAGAAGAGAGTTCTGTCCTTCTACCTAGTTGTACTGTAACTTGGTGTTGTTGGCACCCTGCTCTTACCGACTGAGCCACAGAGGACTACCTTTATTTGATATAAGTAGGTCTGAGCTAGTCTAACCTGAATGTCCCTTACCTAATCCCAGTCCAGTCCACCCCAACACTAACATCCTCAGGGGGTGGAGCGCCCAGATTCTGGTGGATGAGACTACTATCACCCCAGCCCATCTCACCAACCCCCAGCCCATCTCACCACCCCACCAACCCCCAGCCCATCTCACCACCCCACCAACCCCCAGCCCACCTCACCACCCCACCCCACCAACCCCCAGTCCATCTCACCATCCCACCAACCCCCAGCCCGCCTCACCATCCCACCAACCCCCAGCCCGCCTCACAATCCCACCAACCCCCAGCCCACCTCACCATCCCACCAACCCCCAGCCCACCTCACAATCCCACCAACCCCCAGCCCATCTCACCATCCCACCAACCCCCAGCCCATCTCACCATCCCACCAACCCCCAGCCCATCTCACCATCCCACCAACCCCCAGCCCATCTCACCACCCCACCATCCCCCAGTCCACCTCACCATCCCACCAACCCCCAGAGCCCACTCTACCACCCTTCCCCACCATCACAACTTCCCCTAAACGCTCCTCAGCACAACCTCAACCCCTGCTGAGTCCATCCCAGCTCCACCATCCCACATCACAGAGGAGCGATCCATTTGGCAGTATATCGGCAGGGTATTTGGCTGAAGAGTCACAGTGGGTAAATAAAATATAAATTATAAATAAAACATATTACCCCTGTGTCTTTTCTCAGTATTAGTCCATGCCAGCCATTCATAGCGTAATATCGGATCACCACAATGTAATGTTGTCTCATTAAGACTGCTACATTACCTCAGAGAGGGAGAGAGAAAATCAGAGCTTGGGTAATGCCCTCTATAAGCTATAAGGCCTAACAAATGGACTGAAGGAAAACGTCCCCAGCCAGCTCTGTACTGAGTTTATTTTCTCAGAGAGGAGATTGGGGTTTAGAAAAATTATTGCTTGAGAAATTGCTCTTTGCTAAGAAGCGATTTCAAAAACTCACCAATCTCATTCATTAGTGCAACGTTAACGTTGAAGGAATATGCTTTGACTACATGGCCAAAGGTATGTGGACACCTGCTCTTCGAACGTCTCATTCCAAAATCCTAGGCATTATGACTACTTAGAGTTTGACAATCATGTTCAGCCGCAGGACTGTAAATAACCTCCTAATAACGTTTGAAATAAATGATGGCTTGGGACGTTTACAAATGGTTTTACAATGTGGACATTCGTGCCAGGCAAATTTAATTAAGCCCAGGATATTGACATTACAAGGATTCTGTTGACTGTTCCAATTACTACGTAGGTTATGACAGTAAAGACACAGAATAAAATGTTTGTGCATTTCTGCACAGAAAATACATTATCTGCACATTACTTAAACACAGACTTCTTGACTTTCCCAATGATACAGCCCATTAGAATGGCTCATGATACAGCCCTTTAGAATGACTCACGACATAGTCCATTAGAATGGCTCATGATACAGCCCATTAGAATGGCTCAGGATACAGTCCATTAGAATGGCTCATGATACAGCCCATTAGAATGGCTCATGATACAGCCCATTAGAATGGCTTAGGATACAGCCCATTAGAATGGCTCATGATACAGCCCATTAGAATGGCTCATGATACAGCCCATTAGAATGGCTCAGGATACAGCCCATTAGATTGGCTCATGATACAGCCCATTAGAATGGCTCAGGATACAGCCCATTAGAATGGCTCAGGATACAGCCCATTAGAATGGCTCTAGGAGCGTTGGGCAAGTAGCCAAAAGGTTGTTGGATCGAATCCTTGAGCTGACAAAGTACTGAGTTACAATTCATATAAGGAAATCAGTTAATTAAATACAGATATGCATCTGTTGGTCACAGATACCTTTAAATAAATGGGCAGGATCTCGTCACGGTATCTCTGTGCATTCAAATTGCCATCAATAAAATGTAATTGTGTTCGTTGTCTACAGCTTATTCCTGCCCATAACATAACCCCACCGCCACCATGGGTCACTCTGTTTACAACGTTGACATCAGCAAACCGCTCGCCCACACGTTTCTCTAAAACGACGTTGGAGGCGGCTTATGGTAGAGGGATGAACGTTCAATTCTCTGGCAACAGCTCTGGTGGACATTCCTGCAGGCAGCATGCCAATTGCATGCTCCCTGAAATATTGAAACATCTGTGGCATCGTGTTGTGTGACAAAACTGCACATTTTTAATTATCCTTTTATTGTCCTCAGCAATGCTGTTTAATTAGCTTCTTGATATGCCTCAACTGTCAGGTGGATGGATTATCTTGGCAAAGGAGAAATGCTCACTAACAGGGATGTAAACTAATTTGTGTACTGGCTCCTCCATACTCTACTGACAACACATAAGGCTGTACTGGCTCCTCCATACTCTACTGACAACACACAAGGCTGTACTGGCTCCTCCATACTCTACTGACAACACACAAGGCTGTACTGGCTCCTCCATACTCTACTGACAACACACAAGGCTGTACTGGCTCCTCCATACTCTACTGACAACACACAAGGCTGTACTGGCTCCTCCATACTCTACTGACCACACACAAGGCTGTACTGGCTCCTCCATACTCTACTGACAACACACAAGGCTGTACTGGCTCCTCCATACTCCACTGACCACACACAAGGCTGTACTGGCTCCTCCATACTCTACTGACAACACATAAGGCTGTACTGGCTCCTCCATACTCTACTGACCACACACAAGGCTGTACTGGCTCCTCCATACACTACTGACAACACACAAGGCTGTACTGGCTCCTCCATACTCTAGTGACAACACATAAGGCTGTACTGGCTCCTCCATACTCTACTGACAACACATAAGGCTGTACTGGCTCCTCCATACTCTACTGACAACACATAAGGCTGTACTGGCTCCTCCATACTCTACTGACCACACACAAGGATGTACTGGCTCCTCCATACTCTACTGACAACACACAAGGCTGTACTGGCTCCTCCATACTCTACTGACAACACACAAGGCTGTACTGGCTCCTCCATACTCCACTGACCACACATAAGGCTGTACTGGCTCCTCCATACTCTACTGACAACACATAAGGCTGTACTGGCTCCTCCATACTCTAGTGACAACACATAAGCCTGTACTGGCTCCTCCATACTCTACTGACAACACACAAGGCTGTACTGGCTCCTCCATACTCTAGTGACAACACATAAGGCTGTACTGGCTCCTCCATACTCTACTGACCACACATAAGGCTGTACTGGCTCCTCCATACTCTACTGACAACACATAAGGCTGTACTGGCTCCTCCATACTCTACTGACAACACATAAGGCTGTACTGGCTCCTCCATACTCTAGTGACAACACATAAGGCTGTACTGGCTCCTCCATACTCTACTGACAACACATAAGGCTGTACTGGCTCCTCCATACTCTACTGACAACACATAAGGCTGTACTGGCTCCTCCATACTCTACTGACAACACATAAGGCTGTACTGGCTCCTCCATACTCTACTGACAACACATAAGGCTGTACTGGCTCCTCCATACTCTACTGCAGTAGTACACAAACCTCTTTACTACCCTCCTCCAGACTATCCTGCTGATCTAACCAAACAACACGTCAAGCTGAGGCTCCATAAAGAACAGAAGGGAGGGACTGGACCAATATATAGGAACTCTTATCACTGACGGGGGAATCTACTGGATGTGAACAGAACAGAATAGACACTTTATTGGCCATTTGGTTAGAACATAAATTTGTCTTCTGCTTTTTCCCCAAATACCCCCAGACACAGGTGTTGCCAAGCTCTGGGATTTAACCTAATTTCCTGTCAAACTCTAGTCTACCTGATGCTCCCTCAGTCCTGGTAGAGTTTCCTGCTCAGTCTGTTGTTTGACCCTCCTGATATAGACACAGCACACCACACCGGGCGGGGCAAGCAAACAGACAGTACTATGGTTCAAACAGACAGTAATATGGTTCAAACAGACAGTACTATGGCTCAAACAGCAGTACTATGGTTCAAACACCAGTATAATGGCTCAAACAGCAGTACTATGGTTCAAACACCAGTATAATGGTTCAAACACCAGTACTATGGTTCAAACAGCAGTACTATGGTTAAAAAAGACAGTACTTTGGTTCAAACACCAGTACTATGGTTCAAACAGACAGTACTATGGTTCAAACAGACAGTACTATGGTTCAAACAGCAGTACTAGGGTTCAAACAGCAGTACTAGGGTTCAAACAACAGTACTATGGTTCAAACACCAGTACTAGGGTTCAAACACCAGTACTAGGGTTCAAACACCAGTACTAGGGTTCAAACAGCAGTACTATGGTTCAAACAGCAGTACTATGGTTCAAACACAAGTACTATGGTTCATTGCAAAGTGCAAGAAGGCCTTGAAAAAACAAGGATATGTAGCCGCTAGCATCACAATATGATGGTAGTGGCTGGCCTACAGACGTGGCACATTCAGTATGAGTGGAGAAGTAACAGACTGCCTCACAATGGAAAGACTAACGGCTGTGGGAAGAGACTACTCTCACAAAGGCTACTGTTTCAGTATGAGGGGTCCACAGCACAAACAGACATGCTCACAGTCATATTCAATAACAATCTTTCTATTATTTGATGAATCTACAGTATGTGAGCTAAATCTTTCAGCACACATCTTGTAAGGGGAAGTATAGAACATGGAGGTTAGTGTTGAGTGTCCCTTGTTGTGGAGGACCATGGCCTTGGACCGCAACCTCTGACTTCTAGCCATGACCCAGATATTGTCCCACTATGGTGGCAAACACTGGAAACACTGGACCTTAACGGCAAACCCCATCTCCTTATAAACAGCAGCTACATGCACATCACAGCAGCGACACACAAGTGCAACATTCCCATGTCTACAGTGGGACAGTCCTGACAGACAGAGCAAGTGCAACATTCCCATGTCTACAGTGGGACAGTCCTGACAGACAGAGCAAGTGCAACATTCCCATGTCTACAGTGGAACAGTCCTGACAGACAGAGCAAGTGCAACATTCCCATGTCTACAGTGGGACAGTCCTGACAGACAGAGCAAGTGCAACATTCCCATGTCTACAGTAGAACAGTCCTGACAGACAGAGCAGTTGCTCTTTCCTTTCCCAGGTCCTGGTCCTTGTTACTGTCCTCCCATAGAGCTCTCTCCTCTCCCTGCGTCTCTTTCCCAGGTCCTGGTCCTTGTTACTGTCCTCCCATAGAGCTCTCTCCTCTCCCTGCGTCTCTTTCCCAGGTCCTGGTCCTTGTTACTGTCCTCCCATAGAGCTCTCTCCTCTCCCTGCGTCTCTTTCCCAGGTCCTGGTCCTTGTTACTGTCCTCCCATAGAGCTCTCTCCTCTCCCTGCGTCTCTTTCCCAGGTCCTGGTCCTTGGTAGTAAACAAACCATGGGTGTGTTCCAAATGGCACTCTATTTCCTTTATAGTGCACTAGTTTTGACCAGAGCCCTATGGGTCCTGGTCAAAAGTAGCATACTATAAAAGGAATAGGGTGCCATTTGGGACGCAGACCATTACTAAAAGCACCTTTTAGTCTGGCTGGCATCTCTCACTGTGCTGTGGTCTGACCTCTGGAGGGGAAAGGTACACAACCATGCCCCTGAGTCCGGCTACAACCATGCCCCTGGGTCCGGCTACAACCATGCCCCTGAGTCCGGCTACAACCATGCCCCTGGGTCCGGCTACAACCATGCCCCTGGGTCCGGCTACAACCATGCCCCTGGGTCCGGCTACAACCATGCCCCTGAGTCCGGCTACAACCATGCCCCTGGGTCCGGCTACAACCATGCCCCTGGGTCCGGCTACAACCATGCCCCTGAGTCCGGCTACAACCATGCCCCTGGGTCCGGCTACAACCATGCCCCTGAGTCCGGCTACAACCATGCCCCTGGGTCCGGCTACAACCATGCCCCTGGGTCCGGCTACAACCATGCCCCTGCGTCCGGCTACAACCATGCCCCTGAGTCCGGCTACAACCATGCCCCTGCGTCCGGCTACAACCATGCCCCTGAGTCCGGCTACAACCATGCCCCTGCGTCCGGCTACAACCATGCCCCTGAGTCCGGCTACAACCATGCCCCTGAGTCCGGCTACAACCATGCCCCTGAGTCCGGCTACAACCATGCCCCTGAGTCCGGCTACAACCATGCCCCTGGGTCCGGCTACAACCATGCCCCTGCGTCCGGCTACAACCATGCCCCTGGGTCTGGCTACAACCATGCCCCTGCGTCTGGCTCATCGGCCAAACATAATCCACCTAGTCTCACATGACAACTATTCATATTTTAGCTCAAGAGTTGGTCATGGCTTGCGAGAATACATTCCACTAAACAGGCCCTCCTGTACCATCCAATAAAATTCACATCTTTACATGCTTGTCGTGAGGAACCACACATTTAGTTAAGTTATTCAAAGTGAACAATGTGTTACTATCCCCAGTTGTTCCCACGGAGACCTGTAGATGACCCTGGATAGTGCAGACTTAACACATCATAACAATGTGTTACTATCCCCAGTTGTTCCCACGGAGACCTGTAGATGACCCTGGATAGTGCAGACTTAACACATCATAACAATGTGTTACTATCCCCAGTTGTTCCCACGGAGACCTGTAGATGACCCTGGATAGTGCAGACTTAACACATCATAACAATGTGTTACTATCCCCAGTTGTTCCCACGGAGACCTGTAGATGACCCTGGATAGTGCAGACATAACACATCATAACAATGTGTTACTATCCCCAGTTGTTCCCACGGAGACCTGTAGATGACCCTGGATAGTGCAGACTTAACACATCATAACAATGTGTTACTATCCCCAGTCGTTCCCACGGAGACCTGTAGATGACCCTGGATAGTGCAGACATAACACATCATAACAATGTGTTACTATCCCCAGTCGTTCCCACGGAGACCTGTAGATGACCCTGGATAGTGCAGACATAACACATCATAACCCAGTATGGGAATTGTAGAATGCTGCTGAGTCACTCAATTAGGAAAACAACACATGCCAGTCTGTCTCGGTTGGCCCTCACTGCGCCCTGGCCCAAATAATAGGCCAAATAAATAAAGCTTGAATCCTTAGTTTAAACAATAGAGCGTCACCCGGCTTCTGTTTCAGTAAAACGCTGAGGGATGGGCCTTAACCATGTTGAGGCTATACAATGTTTGTTTACATTTACATAGTTTATAAACATTGGAGTAAACAAGCTGATATTTGGGGTTCTGATGGGGTACGACCGTTGAACTAAGCTCATGAGGCATTTATAAGTTATATTCTTCAACAATCAATGGGTACATAATTAATTCATAAGTCTAAAAAATGTATGTAGCAACTGAGGATTATAGTTTAAAGAATAATAATTGTATACAGTATGAGAAAATATTTGGTTTCGATGTGTCCAAAATGTATAAATACTTTAGGCATATATAAATAAATCAATGACAAGTTCAAATATATTTAACTTTTGTTAAAAAGTCTACAGTGTCTTGGTTATTGAAGTATGCCCAGTTCGTTCACAGTAGCAGAAATGTAGGTTTTGAGCTTATGAAAATGTATTTTAAGGGGTGTTTTTGTCTCTTTTATGTCGGCGCATGTGTTCATGTCATTACCCACTGGAATCAACGTTTTTCCCACATAATTTCAATGAAATTACGTTGCACCCACGTGGAATAGACGTTGAATTTACATCTGTGTCCAGTGGGTGTGCATTTTCACTTTTACAACTGTAAAAAAAACATTTCAAAGCTGTCTCTCATTTACAGTTTCTATTCTTGTCACTCATAAAAGGAACCCGACCACAACAGTTATACAAGTTCAGCCAATTTAAAATGACATAAAAACACACACACACACACACACACCACACACACACACACACACACACACACACACAAAAAAAATAAGAAATGACTGAAAACAGTTGGATAGGAATATTACCACCCACTACACTATAAAACAATGAAATGAAACATACAGTTGAAGTCGGAAGTTTACATACAATTAAAGTCATTAAAACTCATTTTTCAACCACTCCACAGATTTCATGTTAACAAACTATAGTTTTGGCAAATCGGTTAGGACATCTACTTTGTGCATGACACAAGTAATTCTTCCAACAATTGTTTACAGACAGTTTATTTCACTATATCACAATTCCAGTGGAGCAATTTCCTAACGCCTGAAGGTACCATGTTCACCTGTACAAACAATAGTACGCAAGTATAATATGAAAGAAATAAAAGCTGAAATAAATAATTCTCTCTACTATTATTCTGACATTTCACATTCTTAAAATAAAGTGGTGATCCTAACTGACCTAAGACAGGGAATTTTTACTAGGATTAAATGTCAGGAATTGCGAAAAACTGAGTTTAAATGTATTTGGCTAAGGTGTATGTAAACCTCCGACTTCAAATGTAGCTATTCTGCATAATAAAAGAATGCTTTTGAAGATATTCATATAAACTTAATTAAAAGGAATAGATTCTCCAAAACAAGTTGACTGACTAACTGACTCCACATAGGAAGCTTGTCGGTAGAGAAGTGTTATTTGGTTTCATTTAAAAATATGAAGAGAAGGTTTCTAGTCAACTACATTCTGAAGTGATCTAGGGATACTAATCTACCTAAACATTTGAAATGTAGCATATTCAGAGTTTTACTGTAACAGAAGAATATCTTTCATACCAACCTTGGACATAAGACTACTATGTGTAGCCATCTGCCCATGTCTATAGGCCAGGGATGGTAACTCCAGTCCTCAGGGGATGGAGTGGTATCACTTTGTCCCCATCCATAGCAAACACAGCTGATTAAACTAATTGAATTCTAAACTGGATCATGTGACACCAATCAGGCTCCTGAGGACGGGAGTTGCACATCCCTACTATGATCCAGTGGTGGAAAAAGTACCCAATTATCATCCCTACTATGATCCAGTGGTGGAAAAAGTACCCAATTATCAGAATTGAGTAAAAGTAAAGATAGCGTGATAGAAAATGACTCAAGTAATGAAAGTCACCCTGTAAAATCCTATTTGAGTAAAAGTCTAAAAGTATTTGGTTTTAAATATACTTAAGTATCAAAAGTAAATGTAATTGCTAAAATATACTTAAGTATCAAAAGTAAAGTGACGGATAGCCAACATTCATAATTTAAAAACAAAGTATGTGTTTAGTGAGTCCAGATCAGAGGCAGTAGATGACCAGGGATGTTCTCTTGATAAGTGTGTGAATTAGACCATTTTCCTGTCCTGCTAAGCATTCAAAATGTAACCAGTACGTTTAGGTATCAGGGAAAATGTATGGAGTAAAAAGTGCATTACTTTCTTTAGGAATGTAGTGAAATAAAAGTAAAAGCTGTTAAAAATATAAATAGTAAAGTAAAGTACAGATACCAAAAACCTACTTAAGTAGTACTTTAAAGTAATTTTTACTTAAGTACTTTACACCTCTGCTATGATCGTTAACCATCCCTGCTATAGGCTATGATCAATCGTTTTCCTAAAGCTTAAAAAAAATAGTTTTCCTAAAGCTATAAAAGAGTATTGTTGAATAAGTGATTGAAATCGTATTATTTGGTTCTGATTTATTCTAAATATGTAGCAACTTTACAACAAATGCAATAATGTATTTTCGGAAAACGCATACAGTTAAAAATCACACAAACTCCAAGACCAATCAGGGGCATGCAATCAACAGTCCCGTTCATCTTACACTCACCCTCTGCAAAGCAACTCTTCTCTCCGGAATGTCACCGTCCTCTCGTGCAGTGTCTTTGCTCCGCCGTGCGTTCTGTATGCATGCTTTTCACCACCGCTCATCTACCCTCCGCTCTGTCGCCGAAAACAGTGGCCCGGGGTAGATCGGGCAATGCATAGCATATCTCTGTCTCCCAATTTGTACCACAGTTGTGGCTCTTTCTGTGGCGCCTAGCGCTGCACTGTCTATAGGAGGGAAGTTTTTTATCAGTCACACTGGACTGCCTGGGAAGGAATGTTATGCTGCGTTGTGCGTTCCCGCCTCCTCTCCCTCTCCAATCTGACATTTGAGAAACTCGTTCGTGTGTAAGATTGGAATTAGATAGATGCTGAAGTGAAAGTGCATTAATTTTCCCAGCCACTGTCCACAGTTTTATTTATTGCAATTGCTCGATTATAATTTACTATTACTACTATTAACACAATATAGTGAAAATACAGTGATAAGAGTCAATGGACTTGTTCTTATTCTACAATCTACACATATTCGCCAATTCAGGAAAAAAGAATGTTAAACTCAAATGGTACAAATATTTTCTCGAAGGACAATACATTTGTTCTCTTCTATTCGCCAGGTTTTATGATTTACGTAACTTTTATTTTGAAGTGACCGTGACGCCATACCCGGAAGTTCACTTCACAACATCAACTCGTGGGGGAAAGAAGAGAAGGACACGGAGAAAACAAGTAGCTTAAACACCAAAGTGACTTTTCCAACCAACATTTGAAGTAATTTCAGACAACATTTTCACACGCACGTGTAAATGTCCTGAGAGCAGATAGCGCCACATGGAGGCTGTTGTAAATAACTTGGCGCGGACCGTGGAGCTACTCGCCGTGTCGCAGACAGAGATAGTGCAGCGGTGGGACAAACAATCCCTGGACAGAGCCTTCCAGTGGACTCGGTACTGCGAACACCTCTACACAAGGTTCCACGCAAATCCAACCGTCAGGGACATCATGGAAAAACAACTACAGGTGACAAACGAAAGCTTACGAACAACTTTTCAGGGGTACACGGACATCACGTTTTCTGACCTGTCGCAGTGTCAACACTTGCTGCTAGTGGGGTTACTAAACAACGCCGCGGTTCCGAGCTCAGTCATCAAACTACTTTTCGACACTTGTTGTAGAACCGTTGGAGATCAATCTGACGCCACCGGTCATTGCTCTGAGCTCATAGAAGTCAAATCAGCATGTAAAGTCTTAACCGCCATTTATTTGAAAGGCAGTAGGTCCTTTCCTGGTCCTGATGCAGACGTGATAGGCATGACATTGATGGAGATATTGGATATCCTGCTCTCCCCAGCTACTGGCGGGTCCAAGGTGGGCCTTGCAGAGAAGTTATTGGACTCCATCTTACAAACCTGTGGTGAATATGACAACTTCTCAGGGGTCGTTGCTGCTGCTCTACTGTCAAGGAAAAACAAAGCAACAGCAATGGCTTCAGTAGGAGTTTCATTAGACTTTATCCTGGATTGGCTGCAGCAACACCAGACTTTACGTTGCCAATTGGACTTTTGATGGACCTCTACCAGCAGTCTGTGAGGTTTAGAGTGACCTACCGTGACATGTTGAAGCAATGGGGGTCACAGTTGGAGTATGACATGGGTGAAGGAGAATGGGTTCAAATGTATACCATCAACGGGGTGTCATTCAAGACACTGTCTGACCATTATAGGTCGCTACTAGGGGCTTGTCCGTCAATGAAGGAGGACATTGAGAGAGAGCTGACAGAACTGAAGGTTGCCGATGGGGACTTTGATGTTAGAGGTCTGAGTGTTTGGGGTGACCTCCTCTCTGAGCTGAACAAGGTCTGAGTGTTATGGGTGACCTCCTCTCTGAGCTGAACAAGGTCTGAGTGTTTGGGGTGACCACCTCTCTGAGCTGAACAAGGTCTGAGTGTTATGGGTGACCTCCTCTCTGAGCTGAACAAGGTCTGAGTGTTATGGGTGACCTCCTCTCTGAGCTGAACAAGGTCTGAGTGTTTGGGGTGACCTCCTCTCTGAGCTGAACAAGGTCTGAGTGTTATGGGTGACCTCCTCTCTGAGCTGAACAAGGTCTGAGTGTTTGGGGTGACCTCCTCTCTGAGCTGAACAAGGTCTGAGTGTTATGGGTGACCTCCTCTCTGAGCTGAACAAGGTCTGAGTGTTATGGGTGACCTCCTCTCTGAGCTGAACAAGGTCTGAGTGTTTGGGGTGGTCTTTTATTTTTGCTTTTTTTACATGAAATGTCAATGAACTAAAAACGCGTAAAACATAATCCGTTGCCATCAGTTGAGACACAACATGCTCTTGAATACAGGGAAATAATAAAACAGTTTGGCAACCCTGTTTGTAAGCTTTTAAATTATATCAAACTCAACAGTTTATCTTTTCCAGTGATGAAAGCGTTGATGTCTCATGGTTTGGTGAGGAATGCAAAATAGGTCACCTTTATCACCTTCGCCTTAATGTTTTGGCATTCAGGTCCAAAAAGTCCTGAGTTCTGACCACTTCCTCCATGGGCAAGTTTAAATAAAAATGGAAGCTGTCAAAAAGTGAATACAAATGGATTTACCCATCTGAGCAGAACAGCCTTTTTAAACGGAGCCTTGTGTGTTTCCTGACATTGGCATCATATTGTCTGTGTTCGTTGGACAAATGCAGATACAATTGATTTAAATATATTTGTTAAAGGCTGCGTTTTTGTGCTATTACATTCATATAAGTTTACATTACTACTATTACATTCATATAAGTTTACATTACTACTATTACATTCATATAAGTTTACATTACTACTATTACATTCATATAAGTTTACATTACATTACTACTATTACATTCATATAAGTTTGTATCAATACCAGAATATGACTATTTCTTTAAACAAATGTTTGTTTTTATTTGAAGTGTGCAATTATCCTGTTACCTATCTTTTGTTTTCTATTGGACGCACTGCACACTGAGCTTGTTTTCTATTGGACACACTGCACACTGAGCTTGTTTTCTATTGGACACACTGCACACTGAGCTTGTTTTCTATTGGACACACTGCACACTGAGCTTGTTTTCTATTGGACGCACTGCACACTGAGCTTGTTTTCTATTGGACGCACTGCACACTGAGCTTGCTACTGCAACGTTTGTATTTGTATTTATTAGGGATTAAGGCACTTAGATTCCGTACTGTATAAAACAGTACATCATATAACATTATTACACCACTACATATCTATAATACAACATGTTTAATAACACCATACAACAATATCACAATGTGTGTGTGTGTGTAGTGTGTGTGTGTGTGTGTGTGTGTAGAGAGTGTGTGTGTATTTCTATCTGATTCTACTGCTTGGCAATATGTCCAACAATATGTCCAACAATATGTCTAACATCAGAATGAGCAGGTTAGTAAAATCCAAATCTCAATGAGCAGGAGTGACAGATGGTAGTATCACACGTTTCCCAGGCAACCACTGCCTGAACTCTGAAGGCCAGAGAGTGGATGTTGTGCGCCTTCCAAATGAGTCCCCTGGGACACAAGGACCCGTGTCTCTTGCTCACTATCAGATCAGTTTGGAGAGGGGGAGGAGGAAGAAGAGAGCTAAGATGAGGTTTCATCCTGTGTTTGATGATTCTAGAGGTTCTGATCTGTGAAAATATACTTAACAAAAATATAAACTCAACATTTAAAGTGTTGGTCCCATGTTTCATCAGATACAATAAAAGATTCCAGAAATGTTCCATACGCACAAAAAGCTTATTTCTCTCGAATCTGTTTACATCCCTGTTAGTGAGCATTTCTCCTTTGCCAAGACAATCCATCCACCTGACAGGTGTGGCATATCAAGAAACTGATTAAACAGCATGATCATTACACAGGTGCACCTTGTGCTCGGGACAAAAGGCCATGCTAAAATGTTCAGATTTGTCACACAACACAATGCCACAGATGTCTCAAGTTTTGCGGGAGCGTGCAAATGGCATGCTGACTGCAGGAATGTCCACCAGAGCTGTTGCCAGATAATAGAATGTTAATTTCTCTACCATAAGCCAACAAGTGTGCACTCTGGAGAAGTGTGCTCTTGATGATGTCAGAACGTCTCACTATGACGTAGTCGATCAGGTGCGAGTGTTTGGAGCTTTGGTGCATCCATGATGTCAGAACGTCTCACTATGATGTAGTCGATCAAGTGCCAGTGTTTGTGTCGTTCTCATGCCGTTCTCTTGACCTGGCCAACACCATGCCTACCCAGCACTCCGCTCCATATCCTGTTGTTCTGTCCCACCCTGGCGTTGAAGTCACCCAGCAGAAAGATCTTGTCATTCCTGGGGATGCGGTGAAGGGCCTCATCTAGTGGCTGGTAGAAGCAGTCCTTTGCCTCATTTTCAGATGGTAAACGTTGGTGCGTTTGCACTGAGAAGAGTAGCATAACGCATCTTGGCTAGGGGGATATGGAGAGACTTGAGTCTTTCACTTATGCCGACAGGTGTTTCGGTGAGGCTGGGTAAAAAGGCTGTTCTTAATTGTTGTCCACCCGGAGGGTAACCTTTCCAGAAGAAGGTGTAGCCTTCTCCCTCCTCTTTCAGGGAACCTTCTTCCAGGAACCTGGTCTCACTCAGGGCAGCAATGTCAATGTTGTAGCGCCTTAGTTCTGCAGCGATCAAAGCTGTTCTCTGATGGAGTCTATCACTATTATTATCAGTGTCCAAAAGAGTTCTGATGTTCCATGTCGCCAGTTTCAGGGGAATCTTGGAACTCCTGATAGGTGCGGCAGCCTATCCAGAATGGAGTGAGTGGGCAATTTTTAGGCCACCTTTTCTAGGCCTCCCCAGCTGGGTGAGCAGTGAGGCTCCTCAATAGGGCTGCTCAGTCACACAGCGGTCTGCCGAGAGCAGCTGCCACTCAAGTCCCAACTTCTGGCGACCACAATAGTCCTGTACCGCTGGCGTGCTGGGGTCTGATTAAGGGCTCCCGGTGCATTCACTCCTGCCCCAGACACCGCAATGCTGCCAGACATTAGTCCGGTTTCCGGTTGATGGCTTCACCTAGGTCAGAAGTGGATATCTGCGCAAAGGAAGTTATTTAAAGTGCCGCTGAGGGTGCGCATGCCCCAACATAACTACTTCACTGTAGGAAGGTGGATTCCAGTTGCAAGGGGGGAAACCCAGGACGACCAGTAACTTCCACAGCAGGAGGCTGTCGGATCCCCAGTCTGTCGGCGTCCACCTACCACAAGCCGCCTACACGCTGCTTTTCTCTCAGGATGTGCTCCCCTAGCCTTTGTCGTACCAGACTAACCCACAAGGCAGCGGGACAGTGGTTGATGGCTGCCAGGACGTGTCCACACAAAGGCAGGCCTGTACAGACGCATCTATGGGGCCCAATGCTGCTCCGAGATCCCCTGCGGGTTAGCCTTGAGTTTCAAGACAACCAGTTAACGTGTACCGCCGCGAGGAGGCCCGACAGGAGTCTTGGTCATGGAGAGGCTTTGTACCAGCAAGGCATAAAGCTGCTCACCAATAGACCCCCCTCACGCACAGACAGACAGACACACACACACACACACACACACACCCCCCACACACACACACACAGACCCCCCTCACACACAGACAGACACACACACACACACAGACCCCCCCTCACACACACACACAAACCCCATCTCCCATGTGTGTCGGATCACCTCTGCTGCTCTGGGATCAATTAGTCAGATCAGGCATCTTCAATCAAACCCAGAACAATGGCCTGTATGTGACATAACAGCCCCAGCCCCAGACAGCCAGAGGATTACTGCAACCCGCAGACAGGCACAGCAGGTTGTGTGTGTCTCTCTCTCTCTGTGTGTGGGTAGGGAAACGCCAACATGGCCAAGGCTCGTTGAGCATGCCACTGATAGCAATTCACCCCACATAGAGACGAGACGGAGGGTCAAGGGTCAGTGAGTCTGGAGCAGCAGTTACACAAGCAATTTATTAACACCTTATGAGGAACATATGTATGGAGCTGGGAAAGGAAAGGAGAACCCAATGTTTCTTATAGTGGTTTCACCTGCTCCTCAATTTAGAAGTCATTTATGAACAATCAATTGGACAGGCTGATCATTTATGAACAATCAATTGGACAGGCTGATCATTTATGAACAATCAATTGGACAGGCTGATCATTTATGAACAATCAATTGGACAGGCGGATCATTTATGAACAATTAATTGGAGAGGCTGATCATTTATGAACAATCAATTGGACAGGCTGATCATTTATGAACAATCAATTGGATAGACTGATTTAGCTGATGTTGGATTTGCTTCCTGGTTAGGTTACGTTCCCCATCAAGAAGAGCAAACAGAAGGGAGAACTAGCAAAGAGTTATAGACAGGAAGCAAACCTTATAAACAGGAAGCAAACCTTATAGACAGGAAGCAAACCTTATAGCCAGCTATGTACGTCTATGTAGATATTAATGGAATATCTACATAGACGTACAAAGGCCCATTATCAGCAACCATCACTCCTGTGTTCCAATGGCATGTTGTGTTAGCTAATCTAAGTTTATAATTTTAAAAGGCTAATTGATCATTAGAAAACCCTTTTGTAATTATGTTATCAAAGCTGAAAACTGTTGTGCTGATTAAAGAAGCAATAAAACTGGCCTTCTTTAGACTAGTTGAGTATCTGGAGCATCAGCATTTGTGGGTTCGATTACAGGCTGAAAATGGCCAGAAACAAAGAACTTTCTTCTGAAACTCGTCAGTCTATTCTTGTTCTGAGAAATGAAGGCTATTCCATGCGCAAACTGGCTCTAACCCGAATAGAAAGAGGAGTGGGAGGCCCACGGTGCACAACCTGAGAAAAAGGACAAGTACATTAGAGTGTCTAGTTTGAGAAATAGAATCCTCAACTGGAAGCTTCATTAAATAGTACCTGCAAAACACGTCTCAACGTCAACAGTGAAGAGGCGACTCCGGGATGCTGGCCTTCTAGGCAAAGTTGTAAAGAAAAAGCCATATCTCAGACTAGCCAATAAAAAGAATAGATTAAGATGGGCAAAAGAACACAGACACTGGACAGAGGAAGATTGGGTAAAAGTGTTATGGACAGACAAATCTAAGTTTGAGGTGTTCGGATCACAAAGAAGAACGTTGACTGGTGTTTTGTGGGTACTATTTAATGAAGCTGCCAGTTGAGGACTTGTGAGGCGTCTGAAGGAAAAGCAGCCAACAAGTGCTCAGCAATGTAGGAACTCCTTCAAGACTGTTGGAAAAGCATTCCAGGTGAAGCTGGTTGAGAGAATGCCAAGAGTGTGCAAAACTGTCAACAAGGCAAAGGATGGCTACTTTGAATAATCCAATAAATATAAAATATATTTTGATTTGTTGAACACTTTTTTTGGTTACTACATGATTCCATATGTGTTATTTCATAGTTTTGATGTCTTTACTATTATTCTACAATGTAGAAAATAGTAAAAATAAAGAAAAACCCTGTGTGTCCAAACTTTTGACTGGTACTGTATATAATGTACTTAGTGTATATATTTTGTATATCAGCCTTTTCTAAGAGTCTATCATGTTATCATGTTATCATGTTATCCTTCCTAATTTTTCTTATCTGTTTTCTATCTTTCAGTCAGATTTCAATTTGGGAAACAAATTACTGCGAGATATGCTTTGGGGCATGTGTGAGGAGGGGTGTGAGAGGGGCGTAAGGAGGGGGTTAAAGGATAGTAACCATTAAAACTAAACCCCAGTCCCCATCTGGTGGTTTGAATAGAGAGCCCATCGTGGGGGGGCGGGGTGTAGGGACGTCCCTCGGCCCCTTGACAGGCACGTGCCTAAGCTGCTCCAGCCTGTCCTCTCTTTGTGTGTGTTTGCTCAGTGTCAGACTGGACAGGCAGAGGGGCCCCTCAACACACCTGTGTTCCTCCATAGTCTCAACCAATCAGCAGACTGAACTGGAGACCTGGTATAGCATGAATACAAGAGTGTATCATTCCAAATGGCACCCTATTCCCTATCTAGTGCACTAGTTTTGACCAGGGCTCATAGGGTGCCGTGTAGGCCGTAACCATAGAAATGAGGTGGTAGTAGTCTATCTAATGATACATAGTAACCACAGCAGCATCATGTCCTTCACCAGTATCCACAGCAGCATCATGTCCTTCACCAGTATCCACAGCAGCATTATGTCCTTCACCAGTATCCACAGCAGCATTATGTCCTTCACCAGTATCCACAGCAGCATCATGTCCTTCACCAGTATCCACAGCAGCATCATGTCCTTCACCAGTATCCACAGCAGCATCATGTCCTTCACCAGTATCCACAGCAGCATCATGTCCTTCACCAGTATCCACAGCAGCATTATGTCCTTCACCAGTAACCACAGCAGCATCATGTCCTTCACCAGTATCCACAGCAGCATTATGTCCTTCACCAGTATCCACAGCAGCATTATGTCCTTCACCAGTATCCACAGCAGCATTATGTCCTTCACCAGTATCCACAGCAGCATCATGTCCTTCACCAGTATCCACAGCAGCATTATGTCCTTCACCAGTATCCACAGCAGCATTATGTCCTTCACCAGTATCCACAGCAGCATCATGTCCTTCACCAGTATCCACAGCAGCATCATGTCCTTCACCAGTATCCACAGCAGCATTATGTCCTTCACCAGTATCCACAGCAGCATTATGTCCTTCACCAGACTTGATGACTTGCTGCTGTAGTTGCAGAAATACTATTTTGGGAAATCGTGAAGATGGGGGAGGGACTGAGCACTGTGAGTCCTTAGATAAAATGATAATCTCTGAAGTGTGTGAATAATTTATGCTGGTCTGTGGATTTGTTTCTGGGGTAACTGGAAATCAAACAGATCATCAGCTCTCCCCTTTCTGTCTCCTGAAAACAAGCCTATTGTGATGTCTGCATCGTTAATGTTCATGGAGCCCGAATGCGTTATAATGTGATGTCATAAATATTGGACTTGTACTCCATCACTGGTTTCTATGGAGACCTAATTAATGGTTGCATCCTTATAAAAGCCAAATGCTTTCAATGCTTTGCTCACATTGGTTTTAGCGTCGAAAGAGTTTTTGTCTATAGCTTTTTCCTTGTACAAAAACTCAAGACCGAGACAATTCTGCTCAGATGGGTCAAGCTCAGAGCCCAACTGCCCCTAAAGGGCAAATAGCAGAGGAAGTAAAAGAAGAAGAAGATGCATCCAATAGTGGCTGCCTTCTGGTTTGTTCTAATGCTGTTAGCTGCTCTAATGCTGTTAGCAGCTGTTCTAATGCTGTTAGCTGCTCTAATGCTGTTAGCTGCTCTAATGCTGTTAGCTGCTCTAATGCTGTTAGCAGCTGCTCTAATGCTGTTAGCTGCTCTAATGCTGTTAGCAGCTCTAATGCTGTCAAGCTGACAAGAAGCAGGCAGCCCAGACCACAGACAAGGATCTGACAGCCCAGACCACAGACAAGGATCTGACAGCCCAGACCACAGACAAGGATCTGACAGCCCAGACCACAGACAAGGATCTGACAGCCCAGACCACAGACAATGATCTGACAGCCCAGACCACAGACAAGAAGCAGGCAGCCCAGACCACAGACAAGAAGCAGGCAGCCCAGACCACAGACAAGGATCTGACAGCCCAGACCACAGACAAGAAGCAGGCAGCCCAGACCACAGACAAGGATCTGACAGCACAGACCACAAACAAGGATCTGACAGGCCAGACCACAAACAAGGATCTGACAGCTCAGACCACAGACGAGCTGACAGCCCAGACCACAGACAAGGAGCTGACAGGTCAGACCATAGACAAGGATCTGACAGCTCAGACCACAGACAATGTGTTGGGAGAGTTTCTTTAGCTAGAAGTTACAAGACACCTGACATCACAACCAGGGCGAAGATACCTTTCTTAATGACAACAAGGATGAGGAGGAGATGGTCACGACCTGGAGCTCTTGCTGTGTTCATGATGCAGAACAACTCAGATGACTAACCAGCCGACTGAATGACCGATGAACCTACCAGCCAGCCAGCCATCCAACAACCAGCTGTAACTACAAAATGAAGACATGAAGGAGTGGAAGATAACTCCTACACAAGAGCATAACAACATAAACTGTACGCTGGCTCTGTACGCTGGCTCAAGCTCTTACCATTTGTCTCTGCTGGTGTGACTCCATTAGGAGGCAAGGATAAGGTGATATGAAGCTGTTAGCACAGTGTGGTGTATTATTATTATTTTTTTTTTTTTGTACCTTTATTTAACTAGGCAATAACAAATTCTTATTTACAATGACGGCCTACCAAAAGGCAAAAAGCCTCCTGCAGGGATGAGGGCTAGAATTAAAAATATAAATACATTTAAAAAATGTAGGACAAACACAAGAGAGACAACACTACATAAAGAGAGACCTGAGAAAACAACATAGCATGGCAGCAACACATGACAACACAGCATGGTAGTAACACAACATGACTACAACATGGTAGCAACACAACATGGCAGCAACACAAAACAGGGTACAAACATTACTGGGCACAGACAACAGCACAAAGGACAAGAAGGTAGAGAGAACAATACATCAATCAAAGCAGCCTCAACTGTCAGTAAGAGTGTCCATGATTGAGTCTTTGAATGAAGAGATTGAGATAAAACTGTCCAGTTTGAGTGGTTGGCGGCAAATATTTTACTTTTAAATTCTGACAAAACAGAGATGCTTGTTCTAGGTCCCAAAAAACAAAGAGATCTGCTTTTGGATCTGATAATTAATCTTGATGGTTGTACAGTTGTCCCCCAAAAAACTGTGAAGGACCTCGCGTTACTCTGGATCCTGATCTATCTTTTAACGAACATATCAAGAATATTTCAAGGACAGCTTTTTTCCATCTTCGTAACATTGCAAAAATCTGACATGTTTTGTCTAAAAATTATGCAGAAAAGCTAATCCATGCTTTTGTCACTTCTAGATTAGATTACAGCAATGCTCTACTCTCCGGCTACCCGGATAAAGCACTAAATAAACTTCAATTAGTGCTAAACACGGCTGCTAGAATCCTGACTAGAACCAAAAGATGTGATCATATTACTCTGTGCTAGCCTCTCTACACTGGCTTCCTGTTAAGGCTAGGGCTGATTTCAAGGTTTTACTGCTAACCTACAAAGCATTACATGGGCTTGCTCCTACTTATCTCTCAGATTTGGTCCTGCCGTACATACCTACACGTACGCTCCGGTCACAAGACGCAGGCCTCCTTATTGTCCCTAGAATTTCAAAGCAAACAGCTGGAGGCAGGGCTTTCTCCTATAGAGCTCCATTTTTATGGAATGGTCTGCCTATCCACGTGAGAGACGCAGACTCCGTCTCAACCTTTAAGTCTTTACTGAAGACTCATCTCTTCCTTGCTGTCTCTGCCTGGCCGGTTCCCGTCTCTCCACTGGGATTCTCTGCCTCTGACCCTATTACGGGGGCTGAGTCACTGGCTTACTGGTGCTTTCCATGCCATCCCTAGGAGGGGTGCATCACTTCCTGTCCGGTTTGTCGCCCCCTCGGGCTTGTGCAGTGGATCTTTCGTGGACTATACTCAGCCTTGTCTCAGGGTAGTAAGTTGGTGGTTGTTGATATCCCTCTATTGGTGTGGGGGCTGTGCTTTTGCAGAGTGGGTGGGGTTATATACTGCCTGGTTGGCCCTGTCCGGGGATTGTCGGAAGGGGCCACAGTGTCTCCCTACCCCGTCTCAGCCTCCAGTATCTATGCTGCAATAGTCTATGTGCCGGGGGGCTAGGATCAGTTTGTTAAATCTGATGTTATTATCCGGTGTCTTGTGTGAATTTAAGTATGGTCCCTCTAATTCTCTCTCCCACTCTACCTCCTCTCCCGGAGGACCTGAGCCTTAGGACCATGCTTTAGGACCACCTGGCCTGATGACTCCTAGCTGTCCCCAGTCCAATTGGTCGTGCTGCTGCACCGGTTTCAACTCTTCTGCCTGCGGTTATGGAACCCTGACCTGTTCATTGGACGTGCCACCTTGTCCCAGACCTGCTGTTTTCATCTCGCTCTCGCTCTACCGCACCTGCGCTCTGTTGCAACCTCTACAACTACTATTATTATTATTTGACCCTGCTTGTCATCTATGTACATTTGAACATCTTGGAGAAAGAACTGGCCTTAATGGCCATGAATTGTTATAATCTCCACCCGGCACAGCCAGAAGAGGACTGGCCACCCCTCAGAGCCTGGTTCCTCTCTAGGTTTCTTCCTAGGTTTTGCCTTTCTAGAGAGTTTTTCCTAGCCACCGTGCTTCTACATCTGTATTGCTTGCTGTTTAGGGTTTTAGGCTGGGTTTCTGTATAGCACTTTGTGACATCGGCTGATGTAAAAAGGGCTTTATAAATACATTTGATTGATTGATTGATTGATTGATTGATTGATTGATGTTCTTTGGGGACCTTTAACAGAATAACTGAGTGTTGTATGTAGAGGATGAGGGCTGCAGTACATATCTCAGAAAGGGGGGAGTGAGGCCTAAGCCAATCGTAGAGAGTTTATTCAGAAACTCTCTATGATGGTCTTAGATCGAGCTGCTTGTAGCTGGTTTGGGAATTATTTAAAACACAGTGTGTACTTACTGATGGCATTAAAACAGCATTTCTAGACATAACAAAAGGTGTCCCACAGGGTTCGATTCTTGGTCCAGTTCTTTTCACTATTTATATTAACAGCATTGGTCTAATTGTACAAAACTGTAACTTTCATCTGTATGCAGATGACACTGTTGTATACTCTACTGCCCCTACGGCAGCTCAGGCTCTGACTCTTCAATCTGCTTTTACTACCTTGCAGAAAGCCTTGGTTGACCTGAAGTTGGTACTAAATGCTGGTAAAACCAAGTACATGTTAGGAATGGAGCTTCTTTGTTGCCTCATATCAGAGTCTGATTAGGGATTTTGTCAACTAGGTGTGTCTGAATTTTGCCTGCTCACAACATAATTACATTGGTTCAGTTTAGGAGAGAGTATGCCTGGCAGAGTATGCAGAGCTTCTGTGTGCAGAGATCAAAGAAGGAGCAGAGCTGGAGATGTGTTACAGTTCATGACAATGTGGTTAATTTGCATATCACATTAGTGAGACTGGTATCAGTGAAGTCGTGATCAAGCAGAAATACTCAAGATTACAATACTAATGAGGTGTTGGATTTCATACCATTTCTTTCCATTAATGATTGTAACTTAAACCAACAAGGCAAAGGGAAATGTTATTAAACATTTGTTCAAATCTCAGCCCATCTGAAAAACACAGTGATTGATAACAAATCTAATTCAACAAAAACATTTATTTCAAGTAATAAAATGATTAGATTTTGATTTGAGGCGCTCTTAACTATGGTAACTAACTGTAATAACCCTGAGGTGGTGTAATGTAGTGTAGGGGGCATTGTATAACTGTAATAACCCTGAGGTGGTGTAATGTAGTGTAGGGGGCATTGTGTAACTGTAATAACCCTGAGGTGGTGTAATGTAGTGTAGGGGGCATTGTATAACTGTAATAACCCTGAGGTGGTGTAATGTAGTGTAGGGGGCATTGTATAACTGTAATAACCCTGAGGTGGTGTAATGTAGTGTAGGGGGCATTGTATAACTGTAATAACCCTGAGGTGGTGTAATGTAGTGTAGGGGGCATTGTATAACTGTAATAACCCTGAGGTGGTGTAATGTAGTGTAGCAGGAGTTATACAATACACACCCCACCACACACATAATACTACCATATTTAAAGTTAAGGGAATAGTATTCAAACCCATAGCCATATAGATATCCAATACATGTGTATTGTCCAATTACAGCCCTAACAGGCATATCTCCAGGGTAACAGCCATGACCATTCCGGCTGGTTAGCTGCGAGAAAACATGTGTTTTCCAGTGAGAAGTAGACAGTGCTAAGTGTCAGGTGAATAGGTTTCACAGCCTGTATTATGGCGGGGGTTTATTTCTGCTGCTATTGAAAAAGGTCTGTGTCTTCTCCTGTAGGCCAAATCATTCTGTATAGAGATATGGTCCATGAGATATGATGCATGAGATATGGTGCATGAGATATGGTTCATGAGATATGGTGCATGAGATATGGTTCATGAGATATGGTGCATGAGATATGGTTCATGAGATATGATGCATGAGATATGGTTCATGAGATATGGTTCATGAGATATGGTTCATGAGATATGATGCATGAGATATGGTTCATGAGATATGGTGCATGAGATATGGTTCATGAGATATGATGCATGAGATATGGTTCATGAGATATGGTGCATGAGATATGGTGCATGAGATATGGTGCATGAGATATGGTTCATGAGATATGGTTCATGAGATATGGTTCATGAGATATGGTTCATGAGATATGGTTCATGAGATATGGTTCATGAGATATGGTTCATGAGATATGGTGCATGAGATATGGTTAATTGCCATTGAAACGTCTAAAGCAATATACAATATACAAATTGAGACCCCAGAGTTCTCTAAGTGCACATCATGCAATCTATGCCTTACACTCTTACAGAGCCGGGGAACCATGTATACATTATTGTTGAGTAAAAACCCAGACCTTGTGTTGTTACAGGTGCAGAGGAGAAAAACGACATGTTTGAAAAATAAACTATTGGTCTGTAATTCATTTAGATTCAATTAGCACAAGGTCATTTGTTCAGGTCAAATGGTTCAGTCTGTTACAGAGGTGTTACATGATAGATGATCGACTTCTGGTTAGTCTCAGAAATGCTGCAGACTAATATGTCTTCACTCAGACTAATATGTCTTCCCTCAGACTAATATGTCTTCCCTCAGACTAATATGTCTTCCCTCAGACTAATATGTATTTCTCTCAGACTAATATTTCTTCTCTCAGACTAATGTGTCTCTCAGACTAATATGTCTTTCCCTCAGACTAATATGCCTTTCCCATTGACTAATATATCTTTCCCTCAGACCAATATATCTTTCCCTCAAACTAATGTGTCTTTCAGACTAACATGTCTTCCCTCAGACTAATATGTTTTTCCCTCAGACTAATATATCTTCCCTCAAACTAATGTGTCTTTCAGACTAACATGTCTTCCCTCAGACTAATATGTTTTTCCCTCAGACTAATATATCTTTCCCTCAGATGAATGTCTTCCCTCAGACTAATTTGTCTTTTCATCACACTAATGTCTTTCCCTCAGACTAATGTCTTCCCTCAGACTAATATGTCTTCCCTCAGACTAATATGTCTTCCTTCAGACTAATATGTTTTTCCTTAAGACTAATACGTCTTCCCTCAGACTAATATTTCTTCCCTAATATGTCTTTCCCTCAGACTAATGTCTTCCCTCAGACTAATATGTCTTCCCTCAGACTAAAATGTATTTCCTCAGACTAATACGTCTTCCCTCAGACTAATGTGTCTTCCCTCAGACTAATGTGTCTTCCCTCAGACTAATGTGTCTTCCCTCAGACTAATATATCTTTCCCTCAGACTAATATGTCTTCCCTTAGACTAATATGTCTTCCCTCAAGATAATATGTCTTCCCTTAGACTAATATGTCTTTCCCTCAAACTAATATGTCTTCCCTCAAGATAATATGTCTTCCCTCAGACTAATATGTCTTCCCTCAAGATAATACCTCTTTCCCTCAGACTAATATGCCTTTCCCATTGACTAATATATCTTTCCCTCAGACTAATGTGTCTTTCCCTCAGACAGTCAGCGGCTCTGTGAGATGAGCTATTGAGAAAGTTCTGAAGCTTCGTTCAGTGCTTTAACCCAGCGGGCAAAGCTGGTTGAAGTGACGTCACTACAGACAGTTTACAACAATTTCAACCAATTAACGTTCATCTGGTTGTTATGATGTAATTTCAAGCAGTATTGCCCGCTGGGAAGAACTTTGGATGAGAACACAGGAAGTAATGGAAGGCAGGAAAAAGAAAGGAATAAAGGATAAAGCCTTTGTTTAGGTAGTTATTTGTTTATAAAATGATTTGAGCATATTTAACACTTTTGTGACATCAGCGAACCTCTCCAATAAACACAATATTATTAGAAGCCATACAATCACATTTATAGTTTATACATAGACGTCGGACTCGAAGCCCAAATATAGCGACATTCTTCAGTACTTTTTCTATATTTGTATATTTTTTAACACCCTTGCAGAGAATTAATTATTATTACGTTTAGAAAACAATAAGGAAAACAATGGACATCCCATCGATGAAGATTCATTCAAGCCAATGAACATTCATGATAATTCAGTGGGTTTTATTACACAAATGCCATATACTCTGAAAAGGACCACTACCGTAGGTTGGCAATGAAAGAAACAAACACACATCAAGATTAACACAACATTCAATTGTTTTGTCTGGCAAAATGATATAATTGTCCTCTGCATTATAAAGCCTTGCTGTAATTGGTCTTTTTCCTGACACCAGCGATTTATTTCATATAAACGTACACTTTATGTTGTTCTTTACCACAACTCCAAAAATAACTACAGTTTGGTACAGCAAGCCAGTGTTATACTAGTCTACAGAACACAAATGGGATGGATAGTAGCAACCGTTGCATGGGGAATTATTGCCATACACATCAAACACAGCTGCTCAGTCAATGATGCCCTGGAGAGAAGGTTCTCCAATACCAGTCCAAGATGGCCACCCTGTAGTCATGATGCCAGGGTGCCAATGTTCATTCTAGTGTTCTAGTGCAATTCTGTGCTTATATCTCAATCATTATATTTTGTTGTCTCTCGAGGATACCAAAATATGAACATAAAAGTCCACGTTATCACTATGGTACTAGACCTATTATTTCAAAACAAAGCAGTGAAATAGATTAGGACTATCAGGGGCTATGAAACAGCTGTATCAGAGGACTATCAGGGGCTATGAAACAGCTGTATCAGAGGACTATCAGGGGCTATGAAACAGCTGTATCAGAGGACTATCAGGGGCTACGGAACAGCTGTATCAGAGGACTATCAGGGGCTACGGAACAGCTGTATCAGAGGACTATCAGGGGCTACGGAACAGCTGTATCAGAGGACTATCAGGGGCTATGAAACAGCTGTATCAGAGGACTATCAGGGGCTATGAAACAGCTGTATCAGAGGACTATCAGGGGCTATGAAACAGCTGTATCAGAGGACTATCAGGGGCTACGGAACAGCTGTATCAGAGGACTATCAGGGGCTACGGAACAGCTGTATCAGAGGACTATCAGGGGCTACGGAACAGCTGTATCAGAGGACTATCAGGGGCTACTGAACAGCTGTATCAGAGGACTATCAGGGGCTACGGAACAGCTGTATCAGAGGACTATCAGGGGCTACGGAACAGCTATATCAGAAACATTGATTCAAGCAAATTCATGCAACAATGCAGATAGAGATATTACATTCACAGTTCACATTTCACACACACACACACACACACACACTAGTTTGAGTCTTTTCCTTAGTTGTTTAGGTCTTGCTCAAGAGCAAGACTTTGTTTTGTAAGCAGATTAGACAACTCCCTGAAAAGATTCTGTCCATGAAAAATATGGCCTTTTACATGTATCACGCAGATCGACGACCCAAATCCACAATAGTCTCACAGAAACAGTATATATAAAGTATATATCAAGTATATATAAAGTATATATATAGTACATAAAACGCCATTGATAAGAAATAGAGCAATATCTAGTTTTTTATACCTACAGTATCAGTGCAATCAGAGAGCGGTTTTAGACCTATGATGTTCACAATATCTGGCTTGTTTGTTGTTTCAAGTAGATTTTCATGAGGTTAGGGAGCCTTAAAGGTATAATAATGGCCTACAATGTCCTTTAAACTGCTAGGAGTGAAGAATCTAGATGGGATTATATCACAATCTATTACTGATTGCACTGCATTGCGATGAACTGGAAATACATTTTACACTGATATTTTAACCTGCTTGTGTGGAACCAACGTGTGATTTTTTTTGCTCAATATACGTAAATATTTTACAAACAATATCTAATTTCTATGCTAATTTGTGCAAACCACAATGGTATTTATCTCTCTCTCTTAGTGGGAGAACTCCCCTAGCCTGGTCCCAGATCTGCCGTGGTCATTGTATGAGTTGTCTATGGTCATTGTAGGAGTTGGCAAGACTGCACAAACAGATCAGAAACCAGGCCAGAACACCCCACCGCTGCCAGAACACGACTATATCTGGGGCCGTATCAAGCATCTCAGAGTAAGTGCTGATCTAGGATCAGCCACCCTGTACATGAAATATTATTCATTGTAATATACAAGGCAAACATGATCCAAAATCAACACTGCTCTGTTCTACGCACGATACATATGGCCCTGTTCTATGAGTAGTCTCAATCTGCCCAGGTCTGTCCAGCTGGTTCCTCCTCTACCTTCTCCCAGCTGTCTGGGGCCACCCAGCCCCCGTTGATCCCAGTTGTAGTGGCCCCGTATCTCTTCCCTGCTCCTACTGCTGCCATGCCACCACTATAACCCTGTGTGATGTCACCCGTCTCCTCTGCCAGCTCATCCTCGTCAATGAAGCCACACTTCTCTTCGCTGGTCAGCTCCGGGTCGGCCCATGGCTGCTTCTCGCCGGACGCAAAGATCCCGTAAAAGATTACCCCGCCGTAATGAACCAGGGCAGCGATGAGGAACACCCACTGCCACTCCTCTCGAGTCTAGAGACAGGAAGTGATGACAGAACACAGGAAATGGGAGCTCTGGTGAGTAAGATTTCAAATGTGTTTATAACAGAACAAATAAACTTGAACTTGAACTTTTGTTGGGGTGAAGGAACATATTTAGTCTATTTATGATAAACCATAAAAGTATAGTGGTATATTGTGGTTAATCAGTTGTAACTTGTAGAACATCTAAGTCACCAGCCTCAACTGTTAACCACATACCCCAAAAACGACTAGCTTTCTGAAACAGAATGTTTACCTTATTTTTGGTCATGGCCCCCACGATTAGAGGGCACACCATACCTGACAGGGTCCCCACACCGTTGGATATACCCATCAGGATACTGGCATAGCGAGGAGCAATATCCAGGTGGTTCACATTGAAACCTACAGAATACATTGTTTTATGAAATTGGTCAAGAAGATCATCAGTCAGTGTATATGTGATTTAAAATCTGAATTTTAGGTTGAGTGAACACACAATTCAACCTGAGAATTTATACCTTATTTGCATATATCCCAGTGTGCCTTTCGAGTGAATTGTAGTTACCACACGTGACTGTGTTTGTTAGTGACTTTGCATTCAATGCCTTTCAGTCCTGGCACATGAATATGTAGTGTTGTTATCTTTAAAATTAAAATGTTTATGACACAACATTATATACTGCGATTCTCAACTGGTGGGTCATGACCCAAATTTGGGTCGTGGGAGGTTTTGAATGGGTCACGCGTGTTTGTTTTTAACAATAAAAAAATACTTAAGTCTGAACTTAAACGACTTAAACCAGGTAGAAAATGTGTAGAAATCAGTGGAGGCTCCTGAGGGAAGGACGGTTCATAATAAAGGCTGGAATGGAGTGCATGAAAACACATGGAAAACAGGTTTCCTCCTCTACAAATCGTATTTTGGCAAAGATTTTTTCCGATGCGAATATTGGGTCGCAACTGAGACAACCTAGTTCAATTTGGCTCCTGAGAGTTAACCAGTTGAGAAGCACTGCTGTACAGTATATCAGAAGACCTTTATTTGAGGGTTCAGCTGTTACACCCTGTTTTAGAGACCACATCAAACCTGCAAGACACATTATGCTGGCTTGCAATGTCGTGTGTAATTCCAACAACTTTTAATCATCTGCAACCTGCGTTGAGAATGACAGCAGGAGTAGGGAAGATTGATTATTGAGACTACCTAAATCATATAAACTGGAAAAGCCATATACTGAAACAAGCAATTATGAAAATCAACCTGCAATAAAGCATGCTGGGAAATATGATAATGATGTGAGTGGTTTGGAGAAAACATGAATTTGTAATTTTACTCAACAAGCTTGTTCAATTTTAGCTCACTTCGAGCAGAGTTTATTGAGTAAACAAACTAACACATTAGCTCAAATTGTTGTCCATTTGAAGTCCACTCAACTCATAGAATAACACTGATTAAGCAGCTGTTTAAATTGGCTTTTATTTATATATTGCCTTTAAAAGGTGCATTGCCGACAAAGCGACAAACGGATTCAATCCCGGCCTAAAAGAGAGTGTTCTTTAATTGTTTACAAATCTTTAAAATGGTAAATGACTCACCTGATATAGCAAAGCCACTGAAGCCCACAGCCATGACCAGGAAAGAGATGGCCACACCCTTAGTGTGAGAGAAACCAACCACAAGAAGCAAGGTGGCCTCCATGCCAAACCCTACAGACAGGCAACAACACAGAGATGCAGCATTGGTCATTACCTACATTTGAGTCATTTAGCAGATGCTCTTATCCAGAGTGACTTTCAATCAGTGTATTCAACTATAGTAGGTAACAGTCAAACAACCATTGCAAATGAAACCCTCTTAAAACAAGTCACTATCTGCAAAATCAGTGCAAGCCAGAGTAAACCTCTATTACAGTTAGTAGATAGGTAGGTAGGTAGGTAGGTAGGTAGGTAGGTAGGTAGGTAGGTAGGTAGGTAGGTAGGTAGGTAGGTAGGTAGGTAGGTAGGTAGGTAGGTAGGTAGGTAGGTAGGTAGGTAGGTAGGTAGGTAGGTAGGTAGGTAGGTAGGTAGGTACTTTATTGATACCCGAGGGGACATTTCTTTGTCAAGCAGCTACGAAAAAACACAGGGAAGGTGCAAAATGCCAGAACGAAAATACACAAAAGACAGATACACGATACATGATCCATAGAGCGGCAGTATGAAAAAGTATAAAAATACAAGAAGTCTGGAGTGCAAAAAAGCTATAAAAACGACATAGCATATTATGGGTGAATGGCTGAATATGTACACTATACATTGTTACAGAGTGTTAGGTGAGAAAAAAAAAAAGATACAAATATTGCAAGTTGATATAGATAAATAAGGAGTATTTGCATGGTTAACTATACTATACAGTTATTAGTGATGACACCATAGGCCTTGATGATCTCTGCACCAGACAGGATGCTCTTGCCAGCATACTTGGGGTCAAACATGTATGCTGCGGCGTGTATGGGCTTCAGGCAGAAGTCTTCACGCTTTTTGATGTATTTCAGAACTGCTGTTTCCTCTGCTTGGAGCAACAGTGAAGTGGGCAGGGCAGTACGGTTTCTTCTCTTCCATCTGCAAGCAGAGTCTGAACATCAGATAGGATGGCATTGTCTCCCTCAATCCGTGCAATGGCTACTGCTATAGGTTTCAGGAGTTTCAGGCTGTTTACCACTCTCTCCCAAAATACATCATCCGGAGGATCCTCTTGATGGGGCTGTCCATATCGGCAGACTGTGATATGGCCATTTCTTGGAGAGACCAGACATGCTTTATCTACTCATTTGCTGGATGCAGAGTTCAACAGAGTTCAAGTGAAGGTCAAGCAAATCAAGCAAATCATAGAGAAAGCAGACTGTATTGCAATCATGTATGCTGGGCGAAGAACATTCAGAAATCTCTTCCAATACACATTGCCTGTGAGCATCAGAGGTGAACCAGTTGCATACACAGCTCGAGCAAGACATTCATCAGCATTTCTCTGACTACGTTCTTCCATTGAGTAAAAAAAACGTCTGATTCCAGGAGGACCATGAGCTGTTGCAATCGATAAGGTGTCTGATTCATTATTTTCACCTTGAATAGAAGTAGAGGGACTTTTGTCAGAGGTTGCTTGTTGTGAGCGCTGAGGGAACTTTATGCACTTGGCCAGATGATTCTGCATCTTTGTTGCATTCTTCACATATGATTTGGCACAGTATTTGCAAATGTACACAGCTTTTCCTTCTACATTGGCTGCAGTGAAATGTCTCCACACATTAGATAGTGCATGTGGCATTTCCTGTAAAGATTAGAAAAAGGTTAGTAAAAAAAAACATTTCCATGTACAGATAAATAGGTAAGCAGTTAAAATGAAACATGTATGGAAACAGGTGAATTAACACTCCTCAGTTAGCAGGCTCAAGCAAGCTAAAACCCACATGGTAGCAACAACTAACTAGCAGAAATTGTTAACAAGTTAGAAATTATTTAAACACACTTTGCTGTAGGCTACTATTTACTAGTTAACAAAAAATCATGTATGTCATATAAAATATATTCACCCCACCCAGTATTGTAATCAAAACTTACCAGAAAGCATGTAGTCCTCGGCTCAGACAGTGTAGTAGTGAGGGGCTCAATAGCATCTCATTAGTGTGAAAGATCTTGAGAATCAGCTGTACATGTGATGGAAGAATGCACTGTGCATTCAGAGGCTTGCAATACCATTGAATTGGGGATAGTTTAACCAAAATATGCCACAAGACCTAGAATTGCCTTATGTGTATCCCACAAAAAAAGGTTCACTGTTATAAGCTAACTTTTTTGATAAATTTAAGCAAAATTCCCCAAATTCCTGGGCTTAACTCCCCATGGAAAAATGTTTCGGAAAGTTTCAGACCCTTTGCAACCCTATGTAAAGGTTATGCATGTGTTATGAAGTCCTTATGTAGCTAATCCTTATCACCACAACTTATGATCTTCCAGACCATGATGGTGGAAGTTGACAGGATGATCTGTATAGATTATGAATGTGTTACAAAGTCTCTATGTAGCCCTTATGAAATCCCTATGTAGCTCTTATGAAATCCCTATGTAGCCCTTATGAAGTTCATATGAAGTCCTTATGTAGCCCTCACCTCCACAGTTCATGATCTTCCTGACGGTGGTAGTAGACAGGATGTTTCTGGTGCGCAGCCAGTCAGCCAGCTGTCCTCCGATGGGCACGATTATGGTCATCACCAAGTGAGGCAGGGCCGACACCATGCCCACCTGACAACCCATACAATCACATAAATATAAACAATAAGAATAACATTAAGGGGCATGATGATGGTCATCATGCTGAGAGCATGCCCACCTGACAACACATACAGTAAACCATAAACATTTCAAGCTTCAAGTTGACTGTAATTAACATCGACATGGCAGTCAGTACAAACTGACAATCCATGAAATGGCCTATCTAGATACACTGGGGGCCAAAAGTTTGGAATTTTACTCATTCAAGGGATTTTCTTTATTTGCACTATTTTTTACATTGTAGAATAAAAGTGAAGATGTCACAACTATGACATAACACATATGGAATCATGTAGTAACCAAAAAAGGTCGCTATTTTAAGAATCTCAAATATAAAATATATTTTGATTTGTTTAACACTTTTTTGGTTACTACATGATTCCATATGTGTTATGTCATAGTTGTGACATCTTCTTTTGGCCCCCAGTGTACATATTTATAAAGTATCAAAGTTAATTTCAGAAATATGTTTCCAACATTTGTGTAATTTCTCCTTGTATGTTGTTCTGTGTTGAGATCTTTCAAATGCAGATTAGTTTGTCATTCATGGGCTTGACATGTTCCAATGTATGATGATGTCATGATGCATCAATAACACGTCAGGGTGCGAGAGAGGATAACTACACCTCTAAATCCATCCTCCAATATGACAGCTCAAAATGTATATCCCTAAACACAGTGATTCTCCCAGAACAAATGTTAGTACATGCTTTAACCCCTGACTCCAATATCACACCAAGGCTATAATTCACACCCTGATCCACAAGAGGCCAGAGATCCACCCAGCACCTGAATTACACCTGTCAGACTAGCATGAGTTATATCGTCACTAATCTCCCTGGGAAAAACGATCTATTCAAACACCAGGTCTGCGTCCCAAATGGTGCACTATTTACTACTCAGTGCACTACTTTTGATCAGAGCCCTGGTTAAAAGTAGTTCCCAATAGGGTGCCATTTGGGACACAGACCAGAATGTGTCTGTGTTTGGAAATGCAATCCAACACTGGATCAGTGCAGCAGTTGATAAGCCCTGTAACACTCAGGTTGTACAAGTGATGTACAACGCATTTGACGCAATGGTTCTGATGCAACAGGTATTTTTTATTAGAATGTCTGATGAGATTTGTCTGCACGGTTTGTCTTACACAAATCAAGCCAACTATTCATCCCTGGCTGGCATTGTGAGTGAATGGCTCATCATTTTACCTTGCTGATCTCGAAGCCGAACACCTCCTCGAAGTAGGCTGGCTGGCTGATGAGGAGGAGATAGAAGGTCCAGCTCCTGCAGAAGTTGGCCACGATGATGGCATAGACGGGCATGGAGGTGAAGAACTTCCTCCATGGAGTCTTGTATTTCTGTCAGTTAGTTGGAGAAGAGGAGAAGAGGAGAGAGGAGAGAGGATAAGGGGAGAGAGAAGAGGAGAGAGGAGAGAGGAGAAGAGGAGAAGAGGATAGAGGAGAGAGGAGAGAGGAGAGAGGAGAGAGGAGAGAGGAGAGAGGAGAGAGGAGAGAGGAGAGAAAGAGAGAAAGAGAGAAAGAGAGAAAGAGAGGAGGTGAGGAGAAGAGGAGAGAGGAGAGAGGAGAGGAAGAGAGGAAGAGAGGAGAAGAGGAGAGGAGGAGAGAAGAGAAGAGAAGAGGAGTGAGGAGTAGGAGGAGAACTCACGCTAGCAGGACCGAATAGTTCTTGACCCTCTCCGATGCTCTCCTCGATGTAACGCCTCTCCTCGGCGGTGATGGTGGGGTGAACCTCTGGGCTCTCATAGGACACCAGGATCCAGAACATGTACCAGAACATCCCAAAGCAGCCTAGAGCGAGAGAGAGCGAGAGAGACACAGAGAGAGGGGGGGGGGGGGGCATATAGGTGAGAGAGAGACAGAGAGAACGAGAGAGAGAGAGAGCGAGAGAGAGATTATATTATATTCTTGGAAATCTGATCATTAAAATATGAGGTATATGGTTTTTTACAGGTTTTTATCACTTATTCAACAGAAACACAAAAAATTCTAACGGACAATCTTGTCTCAAAAGGATTCCCCTAAGACAGATATATCCTGATAATATCTTTGAACAGTGATTTAACCAGGGTAGTCAACTCACTAACAATTGCCTCTGTTTTCCAGGTGATGAACCTACCATACAGATAGAAGACAGAGGACCAGCCAGAGTACTGGACCAGGATTCCAGCCAGAGGCATGGCTATCACGGCACCAGCATAGGATCCACAGAATGAGGTGGTGGCCAGACGGCTCCTCTCCAGTGGTGGGGCCCACTTACTCCAAATGCCATGACAGGCTGGGTAGGTCACTCCCTATGGAAGAACACAGAAAATATGGCAATCTGTTGACCAGACAGACAGACTGGAGTGGGTCATGTAATCCAGTCCATATGGACAGACAAACCGGCCGACCAACCGACAGAGTGGGTCATGTAATTCAGAGTGGGTCATGTAATTCAGAGTGGGTCATGTAATCCAGAGTTGGTCATGTAATTCAGAGTGGGTCATGTAATCCAGAGTTGGTCATGTAATTCAGAGTGGGTAATGTAATCCAGAGTTGGTCTTTTAATTCAGAGTGAGTAATGTAATCCAGAGTTGGTCATTTAATTCAGAGTGGGTAATGTAATTCAGAGTTGGTCATTTAATTCAGAGTGGGTCATGTCATTCAGAGTGGGTCATTTAATTCAGAGTGGGTCATGTAATTCAGAGTGGGTAATGTAATCCAGAGTTGGTCATTTAATTCAGAGTGGGTCATGTCATTCAGAGTTGGTCATTTAATTCAGAGTGGGTCATGTAATTCAGAGTGGGTAATGTAATCCAGAGTGGGTCATTTAATTCAGAGTGGGTCATTTAATTCAGAGTGGGTCATTTAATTCAGAGTGGGTCATTTAATTCAGAGTGGGTCATGTAATTCAGAGTGGGTCATGTAATTCAGAGTGGGTCATGTAATTCAGAGTGGGTCATGTAATTCAGAGTGGGTCATTTAATTCAAAGTGGGTCATTTAATTCAGTCCTGCATTCATTCCCCTCTTATATGCTGACCTTAAAATGACGCGGACAATTTCCAAATGAAACCAAATAGGATTTAATATCCTCAAACAAATATTCAGTATTAAATCTGATTGGGACGAGTCAGTGTATGTAAATGGAACTGACAACTGAGCAGCCAGTTTCTCTCATTAGTCAAATACAAGCAAGATAATTATATCTTATCAAAAACAAACTGATATGACGCATCTGAGCTGGACTTTCCTAATCTGGATAAATGGGTTGAGGTGGGACTGCGGCTGTGTCTCAAATGGCACCCTATTCGGCCCTGGTCAAAGGTACTGCACTATACATATAGAATATGGTGGCATTTGAGACTACAGTATATATGGAATAAAGTGCCATTTGAGACTATATATGGAATAAAGTACCATTTGAGACTATATATGGAATAGAGTGTCATTTGAGACTATATATGGAATAAAGTACCATTTGAGACTATATATAGAATAGAGTGTCATTTGAGACTATATATGAAATAGAGTGTCATTTGAGACTATATATGGAATAGAGTGCCATTTGAGACTATATATGGAATAGAGTGCCATTTGAGACTATATATGGAATAGAGTGCCATTTGAGACTATATATGGAATAGAGTGCCATTTGAGACTATATATGGAATAGAGTGCCATTTGAGACTATATATGGAATAGAGTACCATTTGAGACTATATATGGAATAGAGTGCCATTTGAGACTATATATGGAATAGAGTGCCATTTGAGACTATATATGGAATAGAGTGCCATTTGAGACTATATATGGAATAGAGTGCCATTTGAGACTATATATGGAATAAAGTACCATTTGAGACTATATATGGAATAGAGTGTCATTTGAGACTATATATAGAATAGAGTGCCATTTGAGACTATATATGGAATAGAGTACCATTAGAGACGTGACCTGAGACTGAGTCAGCCAGAGCAGATTCAAGCTAACGACCCTACTCCGCCACAAGAAGAGAATTGCTCCCATCAATTTTCAATTACTCACTAAGTGGCACACAATCAACTATTGATAGACACAAATTGCTTGGGCTTGCTGTGGGAGTCACCCTGAAATGCTAATGTTTAATTTGCAGAAATAAGTCGATGCACATGGAGCACGGAGAACGGACAGAGACTGCTTCTGTTTCTCCATTGAGGGATGGAGGGATGGAGGGATAGAGAGATGGAGAGATGGAGAGATGGAGGGATGGAGAGATGGAGAGATGGAGGGATGGAGGGATAGAGGGATAGAGGGATGGAGGGATGGAGGGATGGAGGGATAGAGAGATGTAGAGATAGAGGGATAGAGGGATGAGAGATGGAGAGATGGAGGGATAGAGAGATGGAGGGATAGAGAGATGGAGAGATGGAGGGATCGAGGGATGGAGAGACGGAGGGATCGAGGGATAGAGGGATGAGAGATGGAGAGATGGAGAGATGGAGGGATCGAGGCTTCTATTCATAGAATATTCTGATAGGGGTCTTTCACTGTTGCTACATTACCTTCAGTCTCTGTTTGGTTTGATGATGACGTCACATGGTTATTCTTTCTCTTGTTATGGTTATTTATATGTGAACATCCCTACATCTCTCCCCCCATATTTCCCAGGTATGTTCCTTGTTTTCTCTAAAGCTCACGGTCAGGTATGAAATGGTCTAAGATCTACCCCACAAAAACAGCATACATTGTATGCAGGCACACAGGTAGCATGATGCCGCATTTTAAAGTGTACATGTTTTTAAATGCATGATCTGTGTACCTGTGTACACAGTAGGCTTCCATTAACACTAATGCTTTAGTGATATGGTATACCCATCATGTGACCTCTGTGATGATCTTGAATGTCTAGAAATAAACACTCTCCATAATACTGACCCACAACTAGGGCATCCAATAAGAACAGTGCTGCATTCTACAATCAGACCTACAATATTTAACTGTATTATTGAGAGTAATGAGAAGCATATATGCTGCTTAGTTAGCAGCAGAGACGTGTCATGTGGACCTTTCTCATGTTATTGATGTATATAAACCTATTGGTTAATTTTAATGCTGATATACTTAATGACCAGGTCTCCCTTGGGAAAGTGGTCTTCTGACCTCAATTGAAGGTTAAACAACGAGTGTGATATAGGACATAGAATACTGTAAGATATCCCCATCCAACCAATCAACAGGCAGCAGCCCACGGTCTTACCTCCACCAGACCTTGTAGTATCCTGACACAGATGACGCAGCGATAGTCCACCCGAGCCGCGGAGGGGATAAGCATGTTGAGGGTGGAGGTGAGGAAGATGGCTAGCCCAAACACTCTATAAACAAAGGGAAACAATGGAAACACTATTTGAAGATGGCTAGCCCAATTATTATAATATTTCATCTACAGCTCAAATAGTAATATTTACTGTATATTTATTATAACTGTCATGCTGGACATTTAAAACATCAAATAATCAAGAAATGAGAAACGAAAGTAGCAAACACCTGTAGCATACTGAAATAAAATGTGTTAATTTCAGCCGAAGCTTCGTTTAGGGGTGAAATGAGAAGGCGAGGACAGACAGTGTGTCTGTTACAGCAGAAGGTTCTCAGCTGGGACAGACAACAGACGGTCCCTGCAGAATTACACTAAGCCAATAGAACATTTCTCATCTCAATCCTGTCTCAATGTGGATAGGAATTTAATATAATTAATTTACATTTTACATTTACATTTTAGTCATTCCTATCCAGAGCGATTTACAGAATAGAATATTGCCTATTTCCACAGACATTATTTTGCACGGTTGTGTATATAGCCTATAATGTTGTCTCGTCCTATCTGTGAACGCATGAGTGCACATAACATGTATCGCATTACTACTACCCGTTGCCATGCCTCCCACCGAATAAAGAAAGATTCGACACGGTTGTCCCGCGGGAGCTAATTATCACCAGGACTCACGAGGAGGCACGCCTCGCGGCCACTAATAGAATCCCCCATATATGGCGCGACGTCAAAGCCCCTCCCCCGCGATACCGCGATATCCACGGGTCTGACAGACATCTGGCTTTAGCAAGTGTCTGCTTCAAACTGAAACTATGCTCTCTGGTTATACGTCTCACAAGCTTCACCGCAGCTAGAATAGAACAGAAGGGAATATGATAAAATACCATGACTTCATTAGGGCCTACTTTATCTTTTTATCTGAAGGAAACTTCACTATGGATACATGTTATACTATTTAGTAATATGATTTAAAATCAAATGTACCTGTTTGCTGCTAGTCGTGAGCATATCCACCCTCCGGGTATTTGTGTGACGATGTAGCCCCAGAAGAATGAACCGTGGATCATACCCACCGTCTCTGGATCCCAGTTGAACTTCGCTTTCTTCCCAAAACCAAACAATAACACATAGAAACACCAGATGAGTTATTAATGATCTATATGCATAACAATGGCCTGACTGTTCTCTTTTCATAAACATTATCAAGTAGAATTGTGTGAAAGGTATCAAATAATGCTGTCATAAAGACTTTCGATTCTTATAAGGACATTCCAACAAGAATGTTGCTCGGGCCGACAGAAAGGGATGGACAACGGATCATTTGGAATTCCAACTCTATTAATTTGCAAATGTAAGTTTGCTAACATTATGCCTATAATAAAAGTCGTGATGACTGCAGGGCTTATGTGGGCTCTATGGTGACTGTTTATTGGTCGACTCATTCAGTTGAAATCGTGCTCTGCTGTCTCAGATGCAGAAGAAGAGGGGGCGGGGACTGGGTCATTTGGTTCCATTCCAATTGGCAACGAATTCACTGCCTATTTATTTGTATTTTATTTTTTATTTAACCTTTATTCAACCAGGCAAGTCAGTTAAGAACAAATTATTATTTACAATGACGGCCTACACTGGCCAAACGCGGAAGACGCTGGGCCAATTGTGCGCCGCTCTATGGGACTCCCAATCACGGCCGGATTGTGATACAGCCTGGAATCGAACCAGGGTCTGTAGTGACGCCTCCAGCACTGAGATGCAGTGCCTTAGAACGCTGCACTGCTTTTGACCAGGGCCCATATGGAGTAGTGTGCCATTTGGACCCCCTAAAGTTCTGGTTAAAACCATTTCACTATGTATGGAGTAGGGTGTCATTTGGGACGGATTGGCCCATATATTAAAGTAGTGTATCATGGAATAGTGTGTCATTTGAAACGCAGAAAATATGATAGGCACCTCTGTGATGACGATCTTGCCGTCCTTGTGTATGGTGCTGTTATTGACCATGCCCACGATAGCCACGCCCAGGTTACACCGGATGCCGAAAGAGATGCAGAAGCCGAGGCCGCTCATGATGGCGATGATGTAACGGCGCGGGAGGCCGAAGCACGTGCAGTCACATAAAGGCGGTTTCTTCTCTTGCTGCTCCGAGGGCCGTCCATCCTCCGTTAGCTCGATCACCTCACCTGTCTTCTGACGTTTCTCCACCACCCTTTAGTCCAAACAAGCACCAGTAGGACTATTAATAACATGAAAAAAAAACCTCAAAATATTTGGTTATTCTTGCAATTATCAGGTCTATTTCAAAGTTATATGGCCAACAGTGTGCTTTTAATTGAATACGCCTATATATCTATAGGCTAAGCTAATTAACACGAGGTAACACAACATTTCGTTGTATTATAGGGAAAATAATAAGGATATATCCATTTAATTTGAACGTTTGAAGGAATTCTTGAAGATCATTCGATTAATATGAAAAAAAGTGTTTATTCTCTAAATCAGACCTTCTGTTTTTGTCTCTTTAAAAAAACAAATCTTTAACAAATATACTTTAAAAAATATTCTTCAAATATTGAAACACATTTAAAATAGCCTGGAAAATTGTAGTAATTTTACTCTGAAGTGCAAATCAAGAGTAGAGTGCTGATGCTATTTGTGATACTAAAACATTTTACCATTCCGTGTTCCGTTCAGTGTTTAATTTTCACCTGTTCTAAGAACGACAGCTTGGCTATATGAATACAATAAAACGACCTTCATACCGCATTGCAGCAGTACACAGACAGCACTGAACTTACATTTATGCTACATTTAGACTGTGTGTCGGTATACCGAGAGCTCAATAAAATAACCAATTAAATGTATTAAGATTGAGTTTATTATTTTATTAGATTAAAATATAAGATGTATCTTAACAAATTATAGGCTACTAAATTCGATAGACGTGATAAGATAAGACTGCATAGGAAAACCAAGAGTCTTCTGCCAACATTGCATTGTGTGATGTAACACGGCATTACTATTCAGTGGAATGGTTAACACCTCCAACCACAGGGAATATAAACACTGGAATGAATAAACCATGAACAAAAATGATTTGATTGCTAATAAAATGCAGTGTAAAACATGTTTATTAGCTCTTAAATTGTATATGTGTTTTACAATTTTGTTCCAATCAAGCTATATAGTGAGTAGTCACCAAAAAATAAATAAATTAACCTAAATTATGCTTTTGGAAAGTAATGTGTTTCAATCTAGCCAATTTAGAATGATCATTTTTCCTATCATTTTAAATTATTCGATCAAAACCTGAATTTATCAACAAGAAATGTGATCACCGTGGTAGCCTATATGTACCGAGTATTTTCATCAACGGAGTAGCCTACAATCTTCATATACAAATCTATTCCCTGATTCCAATGCAGTGTCGCATTTTACACGACTACAAAGAACAGTGTTCCATGACAGTTGATATCAAACAGATCGATCTTGGTTAATACTGATGAATATATAATGTAACAGATATCCCCGACCCCTTGTGTCACGATGCGTTCTGTTGCATTAATTATTTAAAACACAACCCTCACTCCCCCGGGAAATAACTGATCCTTAAATATTCGACCACTCTGATATTATTGTGCTTTTCCACTTCCTGTCCTGTTGATAATTAATAAAACAAATATGTGTTTTTCTCTTTTGAATTTAGTCCAGAATCACAGCAACCAATTTGCAAGTGAGATTTATTTTCTCATGGGGTTTTGGTGCAAGTGAGATTTTTTTTCTCATGAGGTTTGGGTGCTAGTGAGATTTTCTTTCTTCATTGCCTGGATGAGACAGGAGGCAATTTACACATGCATTGCATATGGATATACAGTTTAACGTTTATACTCCCTATATGGATATACAGTTTAACGTTTATAGTCCCTATATGGATATACAGTTTAACGTTTATACTCCCTATATGGATATACAGTTTAACGTTTATAGTCCCTATATGGATATACAGTTTATCGTTTAAAGTCCCTATATGGATATACAGTTTAACCTTTAAAGTCCCTATTGATACTTTTTTTTTTTTTCTACCGTAATCCGAGGTGAAAAGCAGACAGAGAGAAGAGGGAAGGGTTCGAGCTACTTCCTTTACCTGTACAGATGGCCGAAGATCTTTCCTGTCAAATTTTTCAGCCTTTCTTTACTGGGCGGGAAAGCCCGATGCTTAACGGGTTCGGGTTCGGATTCCATGATTCCAAATCCTTCTTGATTTCTGCTCGCTTTCTTTGATATTACGATAAACAATTCAAATAGGGAATATTGTTAAACATATTTGGTAAAATGTTAATCCGAATTATGTGCCTCTTTCTGGGAAGAAAATCGAGGTTTAGACATCCAATGCCAGGTGTATTGAATGAGCTGAGAAAAAACGATTCTATTTTATATTGCAGAATTAGGCGACCAATCGGATATGGTATGGTTTCACAGTCACAAAACAGCAGTCTGATAAATCTTCCTTTGCCTTATGCAATGTACATCCATTCAATGCCATTTTGTAGGCTACTGATTCCAGTCAATTGGTAAAATATACAAATCACCCTCTTGATAACGTTTGAAATGTATCCATAATATGATAAGATCAAGAGAGAAAACAACGTCGATGATTATGCGGAAAAGTCAAAATTGTATGGCTATTTTCCAGTGGAAGAAACTCCACTCTTCCTTGCGCGCGCCCAGTCAGCTGTGTCAAGTACCTGTCGACAGCTCCACTCCGTGGCGCGCGATACACAACACATGCGCACACTCCTCTCTCTTCTCTACCAGGGGTTTCTTAGTTGTTGTTGTTTTTTTTTTTGTTTTTTTTTACCGATGGGGGTGTATTCATATTGGCAAGGTTGATGTAGATTCAGTGTACACACTTCGTGACTAAAACATAATTATTGTTTAGCCTGAAACCAAAACGTTTGTCCTCAGTTTAGAGCCCCTGTAGGCCCTAGTCAACTTGTCTATGCCCTCCTTTCTCTCCACTCTCCGTCTCTGGCGCTTAACAGAGTGATATTTCAAATGGTCATTCCAGGGCTCTAGGGGGCTCTATGGGTGTACTATGGTAACCAGATTACAATATGAATCAAGTCCCATAGAGCAGGGATCATCAACTAGATTCAGCCATGGCCCGATTTTGTCTTGAGCGGATGGTCAGGGGGCAGAAACATATTTACAAATAATTTGTAGACTGCAAATTGACCACAAGAAGCCCAAACAGGGCCTTCAAGAAGGGGGACAGGGACAAATTGAAATGCGTCCAGAGGGAGCTGAAGTTGCAGATTGCTGAGGGGAAGAGAGGGTATAAGGAGAAGATGGAGGACAAGCTGAGGCAGAGCCAGGTGAGAGAGGTGTGGAAGGGTATGAGAAATATCAAAAAGTCAAACAGTGGGCTGAACCAATTTTTTAACAGGTTCGATACTGGCCCTGTCCACCTCCCCTCCAGCTACCCAGGCCACACACCCTCACTGCTGTCCCACCCCCACTTTGCTCACAACACCTTTGTCGAGACAATCAGTGACCACCTCCCCACCTCCGCCCCCTGCTCCCTCTGGACTGATCTGCAACACCTCCGTTCCCCCCACCTCTGGACTGGTCCTCAACATACCCTTTCCTCCCACCTCCCCACCTGGGCTAGCTTTCACCACCAACCAAGTGAAGAGAGAGCTGGAGAGACTACATCAGTGGAAAGCGGCGGGCCCTGATGGCATCAGCCCAAGGGTGCTTAGGGTCTGTGCTGACCAACTGTGTGGAATATTCCAGCGACACTTCAACCTTAGCCTGAGCCTGGAAAGGGTCCCTGTGCTGTGGAAAACATCCTGCCTCGTCCCAGTGCCCAAGAAGGCACACCCCACTGTCCTGAATGACTTCAGACCTGTAGCGCTAACATCCCACATCATGAAGACCCTGGAAAGGTTAGTCCTCGCTCACCTCAGACCCCTGGTGTGTACATCACTGGACTACCTGCAGTTCGCATACCAGCACAACATCGGGGTGGATGATGCAAAGATAATAAAACAAAAACACTACAGTAAATATTACAGTAATGTCCCTCGAAAACACTACAGTAAATATTACAGTAATGTCCCTCGAAAACACTACAGTAAATATTACAGTAATGTCCCTCGAAAACACTACAGTAAATATTACAGTATACTAGTCTGAAAAAACACTACAGTAATTACTACAGTATACTACAGTCTGCAAAAACACTATAGTAAATATTACAGTATACTAGTCTGAAAAAACACTACAGTAATTACTACAGTATACTACAGTCTGCAAAAACACTATAGTAAATATTACAGTATACTAGTCTGCAAAAACACTACAGTAATTACTACAGTATACTAGTCTGCAAAAACACTACAGTAAATATTACAGTATACTAGTCTGCAAAAACACTACAGTAATTACTACAGTATACTACAGTCTGCAAAAACACTATAGTAAATATTACAGTATACTAGTCTGCAAAAACACTACAGTAATTACTACAGTATACTAGTCTGCAACAACACTACAGTAAATATTACAGTATACTAGTCTGCAAAAACACTACAGTAATTACTACAGTATACTACGGTCTGCAAAAACACTACAGTAAATACTAGTGTACTACTGTACGCAAAAACACAATTGTTGACCACGTCAAGATGTGGCATCTGCCTCTGTCCTGATCTGAGGCTGGTTGTTGACCATGCTTGTGTTATATGGCCATACCTGGTCTGCCCACCACACATGCATTATGTAAGTAGTAGGTAGTTATGTAGGTACACCCACGTGTGTGTGTGTGTGTGTGTGTGTGTGTGTGTGTGTGTGTGTGTGTGTGTGAACATGAACAAATATTAAATAAGTTTATCTGTACTCATGCCCTCTCGTGTGAACAGAAACTACAGAAGCCATCTTGTAACCACAACACTTACTATATGGTCTTACGGACAATCAGGGTATCTGCAGGTTTCAGCAAGTTAAATGGAAGACTTTTAAATAATTTTTAAGACACCCTGGACAATATGTATCTTGTTGGATCTTCATTCAAGTTATAAAACATTATACCAACTGTTTTTATGTTATTAAGGCCTATTCTGCAATGATTCAAAGACTCAAATGTATTGGTCATTTATTCACTTCACAATAGAGGCATAGTACAGTCCGATAGTGAAAACTATCTAGCATAGATAATTAACAACACCCAATTCTTCTAAATCAAGATCCAACATAAGTATTGTACACTGACATAATTTATATATATATTTTTTAAGATTTCTGCAATAAAATACATGCCCAATAAAACATACAGAAAAGGATGAAAACAGATATTCAAGAGGAAAAACATAAGAAATTAACAAAGAGACATCATTTTTAGGATAAAAGAAAATGCTATAGAGTGATGATATTTTAAGGCATAAACAGGCATTAGTTTCATAGAGCCCTACAGCATTGAAAAGCAAATACATTTGGGTTTATTTTTGTACCAAACATTCTATATTATGTTCAGCCTGAGATGGAGGCCAGCTATCATAAAGATAAATATTACTTCTTACAATAATATTCTTACATAGGTACATTAATACCTTCGAAAACATATCCTTCATTCAATTAAAAAAAACGAAACTAAAAATGTACTTACTGTACGTGCTTCAAAAGGTTTTCTTACTCTCCTTCTCTCTCTCTCTCTCTCTCTCTCTCTCTCTCTCTCTCTCTCTCTCTCTCTCTCTCTCTCTCTCTCTCTCTCTCTCTCTCTCTCTCTCTCTCTCTCTCTCTCTCTCTCTGTATTTGGTTGCTTATAGTATCAAAAAGAACACAGTGGTTGCATTGGTGTGACAGGCTAAGAGCTAGTTAAAACTGCCTGGCGTTAACACAGTGTTTGTACAGTATTGTGATTGTGATTGTGAATGACCAGCAAAGTCTCATCACTTCCTCAGAGTACAGTCATTAAATAGAGAGTAAACTTAATAGGGAGAGAAGATATGAATATGAAATGAACATAATGATTTACAGTGTTGGGGAATGTTACTTTGAAAAGAAATGAGTTACGTTACAACATTACTTGCATTCAAAGTACGGAAAGTAACTTGTTACATTACTTTTGAGTTACCAAAATCAACCCTCTGAAGAGAACTTGCATGTGTTGGTCATTCATTCTTATGCCCAGTAGAGGGCTCACACTACCTCTGAATGGCTTGCATAGCCTACCGTCCTTAGCCTAACTCAAGTAATATTCACAGACACAATATCTCATTTACAATACTTAAAATAAACTATTTTGTTGAATTATATATACATCAGTAAATACCTATATAAAACCAACTGGACCTGGCTACCAATCTGTCATTAACACAGATACGAACTGGGTTTTATGAAACTATACGATCACGTTGTGTAATTGTAGCACCCTTTCCTACATAATTAATGGAGAAGACGGAGCTCTTATCAACTGAGCCTAACTTCATCATTACCAGACAATAAATGGGTGTGTATTGGGTGTGTCATGGGTGTGTATTGGGTGTGTCATGGGTGTGTCATGGGTGTGAATCCTGCTAGTGGTGTCAGTCAAGGTTCAAGGGGTAACATCTGTCATTTTCTTCTACCAATTCAAAGTCATGTAAATACTTCCACGATAAAGGCTGTTGTCTCTGCCATCTCACTAGCTAACTACCAGCCAACAACGATAAAGGCTGTTGTCTCTGCCATCTCACTAGCTAACTACCAGCCAACAACGATAAAGGCTGTTGTCTCTGCCATCTCACTAGCTAACTACCAGCCAACAACGATAAAGGCTGTTGTCTCTGCCATCTCACTAGCTAACTACCAGCCAACAACGATAAAGGCTGTTGTCTCTGCCATCTCACTAGCTTACTACCAGCCAACAACGATAAAGGCTGTTTTCAAAGTACTTATTTGAAAAAGTAATTAAGTAACTGACAACTTAAACTGAAAAACGAATCTGTTAGTTTACTAGTTACCAAAAAAAGTATTCTGAGTACTCGAATGCGTTATTTTGTGATGCCTTTCCGCCCCAACACTGGTGATTCCCTGCTTCCCCCACGTTGTCAGTCAGTATTGCTGTCGTCTGCATCTGATAGGCTGCATTTACACAGGCAGAAACAATTCAGATCTTTTTTTCCACTTATTGGTCTTTTGATCAATCAGATCAGCTCTGAAAGAAATCTTATGTGAAAAGATCTTATGTGATTGGTCAAAACACCAATTAGTGTAAAATATAATTGGGCTGCCTGTGTAAACGTATCCTTAGTGTGTTAGTATGGATGGAAGTGAATGGTGGTTGATTGAAGATGAGATCTGAAATCCATAGACCACATATGGATGGATCTGGCACTGCTTCATACATGTCACACTAAATGTAGTATATTCTTGTATGATGATGATGATGAATTTGATTTATATACCAACTGAGGTACTCAAATCACTATTTCTGTGAGGATTCCTCTCCACCCCACCAGCAGACAGAGCCCTTACAGATCTCCTGCCGTTCAGGGTAGTTTATAGAGAAGGGTTCAGGGTAGTTTATAGAGAAGGGTTCAGGGTAGTTTATAGAGAAGGGTTCAGGGTAGTTTATAGAGAAGGGTTCAGGGTAGTTTATAGAGAATCTCCTTAAGACCAGCTCAGGCCCCAGCCGAATATGAACAGGGTCCTGTTCATTAGGCACCAAACGGAACAAAACAGACTCAAAATGGTAATTGTCCTATCTGGACTTGTCCAATAACAAAACGCTAATTTAAATTTCCTGTTGAAATACGTTTGTAAAAGTTTTCCGTCGTATGCCCTAATTAACATGAGCCAAAATCAAATCAAGTGGGCGGAAGGCGAGGACGGGTGCTAGAGACACCCGGACAGCACTTCGTGTCGGGATGAGTCGGGGATCACAGGGTTGGAGCAGCAGTCATCGTTCTTCTGGCTTAGCTGGATCTTCAGATTCTCCACCTGAGGTGAAAGAAACAAAAACCCAGAAAATTATATTGGCTACCTGGTTAAATAAAGGAAAATACACAAATACAAGTGTTATTAAGTGCATGTTGAATGTTTCATGAGGATAAATACCTCGTAGTTGTGGAGGTACTCCTGGATGAGGTAGCGTTCCCGTTTGACCCTGGCCTTCACCTCTGCGGGAACGTCAGGAATCATCCATGCCACAAAGAACTTCACCATGAACACCACGTGCTGAGAGACGAGAGAAGATCAATCAATCAATCAATCAGGAAGTGAAGAGATTGAACCCCAACGTAACCTCTGGCTCACACTGGGAATACAGTAGCAACCCAAATATAACCTCTGGCTAACACTGGAAATACAGTAGCAACCCAAATATAACCTCTGGCTAACACTGGAAATACAGTAGAAACCCAAATATAACCTCTGGCTAACACTGGAAATACAGTAGAAACCCAAATATAACCTCTGGCTAACACTGGAAATACAGTAGCAACCCAAATATAACCTCTGGCTAACACTGGAAATACAGTAGCAACCCAAATATAACCTCTGGCTCACACTGGAAATACAGTAGCAACCCAAACGTAACCTCTGGCTAACACTGGAAATACAGTAGAAACCCAAATATAACCTCTGGCTAACACTGGAAATACAGTAGTCCCCAAATATAATAAAGTAGCAGACAACTGGTTATGATTGGGGACAGATACTGCAGACAACTGGTTATTATTGGTGACAGATACTGCAGACAGCTGGTTATTATTGGTGACAGATACTGCAGACAACTGGTTATGATTGGGAACAGATACTGCAGACAGCTGGTTATTATTGGTGACAGATACTGCAGACAACTGGTTATGATTGGGAACAGATACTGCAGACAGCTGGTTATTATTGGTGACAGATACTGCAGACAGCTGGTTATGATTGGGAACAGATACTG
>CM042392.1:34266156-34311156 GCA_023634145.1 Thymallus thymallus
ACTGTTACTACTGTTACTACTACTATTACTACTACTACTACTACTGTTACTACTACTACTACTGTTACTACTGTTACTACTACTACTACTACTACTGCTATTGCTACTGTTATTGTTACTACTACTACTACTACTATGACTACTGCTGCTACTGCCACACACACACACACACACACACACACACACACACACACACACACACACACACACACACACACACACACACACACACACACACACACACACACACACACACACCTACCTGCAGGTGGTAATGACAGAGCTGTTGAACCATTCAGGGCTCTCTCCATCATCAGGCCGGTTGTCATCAGAGAAGCCAGAGATGTTGAACACTGACAGGCTATTGTTGATGTAGCCCTTCATAGAGAGATCGTTGCCAGGGCTGTAGGCATACATGTAAACCAGCCGGGGAATCATGTCTGATGTGAAGGCTACAATGAAAGCCTGAGGGGTGGAAAGAGCGGGTTTAGATATTAAACTAACATTAAAATAATAAATGTTTATAGGTCGATATATCAAACAAGACTACAAGAACATAGCTTCTACTCAATTTTACTATATTCTACTGTACTCTACAGGAGCAGGACTGTACTCTACGAAGGATGACCACTTTGTTGAGTATCCCTTGCCAGGCCCATATGCTCAGGACCTGTTTTAATCTACTACTACTACTACTACTACTACTGCCACAACTACTACTACTGCCACAACTACTACTACTATTACTACTACTACTACTACTACTACTACTGCTACTACTACTACTATATTCTACTGTACTCTACAGGAGCAGGACTGTACTCTACGAAGGATGACCACTTCGTTGAGTATCCCTTGCCAGGCCCATATGCTCAGGACCTGTTTTAATCTACTACTACTACCACAACTACTACTACTGCCACAACTACTACTACTATTAATCTACCCTCCCCTCCCCTCCCCTCTCCTCCCCTCTCCTCCCCTCCCCTCCCCTCCCCTCCCCTCCCCTCCCCTCTCCTCTCCTCTCCTCTCCTCTCCTCTCCTCTCCTCTCCTCTCCTCTCCTCTCCTCTCCTCTCCTCTCCTCTCCTCTCCTCTCCTCTCCTCTCCTCTCTCTACTCTCTCCTCTCTACTCTCTCCTCTCTACTCTTCACTGTACTCTACTGTACTCTTCACTGTACTTTAGGCCATACTCACGTTGGTGACGACTGAGAAGACAGCAACTCCGTTCAGTATTTCCTGCCAGGCTCCGATGCTGTGGGCCTTGGCCGCCACAGGCCGGCGGAACTGGGTGGTGAACTTCCAGGCATCCACTCTAACCTCCATGATGTTGTTCAACAGCGCCAGCAGGGGGGCCAGAGGGAAGGAGGCCACGAACAGAGTGATGAAACCAAACTGGATCACTGTGTAGGAGATATGATGGTGAGAGAGAGGAAAACAGTGTCCTCTGAAGGAGAGCAGTAGATATTGCAATGAGTATTTCATTTCTTCAGAGGGTATGGCTGTTTCTCAATTAATCTTTCCTCGATTTCTTGCATCCCCTCCACTTCTCAAAACGCAATGGAGAAGATACAATGTCCCTCCCTCGGATGTCCTCCTCCAAAACATTTTAATAGAAAGAAGATACAAGGAAAGACTAATTGAGAAAGCGCCTAGAGTGCATTCGGAAAGTATTCAGACCCCTTGACTTTTTCCACATTTTGTTATGTTACCGCCTTATACCTAATATGAATAAAATAATTCCCCCCCCTCATCAATCTACACACAATACCCCATAATGACAAAGCAAAAACAGTATTTTTGACATTTCTGCTAATTTATACAAATAAAAAACTGTAATATCACATTTACATAAGTATTTAGTACTTTGTTGAAGCACCTTTGGCAGCGATTACAGCCTCGAGTCTTCTTGGGTATGACGCTACAAGCTTGGCACACCTGTATTTGGGGAGTTCCTCCCATTCTTCTCTGCAAATCCTCTCAAGCTCTGTCAGGTTGGATGGAGAGCGTCGCTGCACAGCTATTTTCAGGTCTCTCCAGAGATGTTAGTTCGGGTTCAAGTCCGGGCTCTGGCGGGGCCACCCAAGGACATTCAGAGACGTGTCCAGAAGCCACTCCTGCATTGTCTTGGCTGTGTGCTTAGGTTTGTTGTCCTGTTGGAAGGTGAACCTTCGCCCCAGTCTGAGGTCCTGAGCGCTCTGGAGCAGGATTCCATCATGGATCTCTCTGTACTTTGCTCTGTTAATCTTTGCCTCGATCCTGACTAGTCTCCCAGTCCCTACCGCTGAAAAACATCCCCACAGCATGATGCTGCCACCACCATAATTCATGGTAGGTTTGGTGCCAAGTTTCCTCCAGACGTGACCCTTGGCATTTAGGCCAAAGAGTTCAATCTTGGTTTCATCAGACCAGAGAATCTTGTTTCTCATGGTCTGAGTCCTTTTAGGTGCCTTTTGGCAAACTCCAAGCGGGCTGTCATGTGCCTTTTACTGAGGAGTGGCTTCCGTCTGGCCACTCTACCATAAATGCCTGATTGGTGGAGTGTTTCATAGATGGTTGTACTTCTGGATGGTTCTCCCATCTCCACAAAGGAACTCTGGAGCTCTGTCAGAGTGACCATTGGGTTCTTGGTCACCTCTCTGACCAAGGCCCTTCTCACCCAGTTGCCCAGTTTGGACAGGCGGCCAGCTCTAAGAAAAGTCTTGGTGGTTCTAAACTTCTTCCTCTTAAGGATCGGACTCTTTTAAAAAAATGTTCGCCTAAAATGACATACCCAAATCTAACTGCCTGTAGCTCAGTACCTGAAGCAAGGATATGCATATTCTTGATACCATTTGAAAGGAAACACTTTGACGTTTGTGGAAATGTGAAATTAATGTAGGAGAATAAAACACATTAGATCTGGTAAAAGATCTGGTAAAAGATAAAAGATTTTTTTTTGTTGTCACATCTTTGAAATGCAAGAGAAAGGGCATAATATTACTTAGGAGTCCAGAAGCAATTTAGATTTTGACCACAAGGTGGCAGCAGTGTGTGTGCAAAGTTTTAGACATATCCAATGATATGTCTAATAGCTACTGTAAATTGGACAGTGCAGTTAGATTAACAAGAATTTAAGTTTTCTGCCCATATAAGGCATGTCTATGTCCTGGGAAATGTTCTTGTCACTTACAATGTCATGCTAATCACATTAGCGCACGTTAGCTCAAGCGTCCCGAGGGCGTGACACGATCCTGTAGAGGTTAAGATTGATGGAGGCCAATGTGTTCTTGGGGACCTACAATGCTGCAAAAAAATTTCGGTACCCTTCCCCAGATCTGTGCCTCGACACAATCCTGTCTCGGAGCTCTACGGACAATTCCTTCGACCTCATGGCTTGGTTTTTGCTCTGACATGCATTGTCAACAGATTGTTTCCACAACTGTGGGATACTCACCCATCACTGTGATTTGTATGCTATGGTGCAATGGACCTCTCTCTCTACCATGAGGCTAAAGCACTGGTACACTTTTATGTACAAAGCATTGATTGGACAACTCCCTTTGTATCTCTGTTCCTTACTGACCAGATCAGTCACTCAATACAGTCTTCATTCACAGTCGCTGCTATCCATGTCTGTTCCTAAGTCTAGAACTGAGATGGGGAAACAATCTGTTTCCCATAATGCCCCTTCATCCTGGAACGTGCTTCAAAAGAGTTAGTGTCCTTGCCTCTTTTTAAGAATCTCGACAGACAACACTGTTGGTGATAGCTGCAGCTGTTTCTAATCTTCAATTGTATCAGGAACTTGTGACACTTTGTATTGGTCTGTGTGTCCCTGGCTGCAGTACTCACCCATCTCCAGGTACTCATAGAAGAGTCCCAGATGGCTAAAGTTCTGTAGGTCGTGGTCCTGCTCCCAGCGGCTGTACAGGCTCTCTGGGTGGTTCCGGGCTTTACGGCTCCCCCACCAGTTCAGTAGCCACCTGGAAGTATCAACACAGTGGTCAGAATGTATAGAAAGTTAAAAGGTAGAATCCTAAATTGAGATCAGCATGCAAATCTTTAATTATTAACATAAATGCATGATTTACACTAAAGTCCAAGTTAAATCAGAGTACAGGAGTTAGGATTTGGCCCCAAGAGAACATGTTTACTGACTTTAGGTATGGCGGCAATGTCAGAATTAATACTTACGGGACCAGAGCTTCCTGGACATTACCCCACACCTGTTTTCCTGCCATCACTATGACCAGCTGAGTAGTCAGCTCAATGAGACAGCCACCGGGGTCACACTGGGGAAGGACACACATGGGGTCAAGTCAAGTCCAGGTTTTCATCTTCCTCACAGTGGGCAAAACTGGTTGCATGGTCAAGTTGTACTGGTTGTATAAGGACGTTTTGCTAACGTTGTTTTAGCAATACAACGTTTTGACCTAACAACCAAAATACAACGTTTTGACCTTGTAATGAATTGGACGTCTTAAACTGGTTGTAATAGAGACCAGTTGGTTGTAATATCGTTAAATAACGTAGTCTACCTCCTCGTTCCTCAGCTTGCTCCAGCCAAACATATAGATATAGTCTCCAGGACGGCCAACAAACTTCCCCTTGAAGAAGGCCACGTAGAAACAGGAAGAATAGTAGTTGACAAACTGGAACAGGAACATCTTCACGGTCAGCTTGTTCTCGTACTCCAGGTGTGTCTTGGGGATCTCTGAGGAAAGCAATATTCACAACAAGGAGAGTCTACAATAAGGAATTTATTGTCTATAGTAAATCAGCATTGATTCACTCAAGCAGTGCTTGTCATTCATATTATCATGGTCATGGTTGCAAACTGGTTGTAGATGGCCACCCTCTATCTTACCCATGTCAGTGATCCAGATGGCCACCCTCTATCTTACCCATGTCAGTGGTCCAGATGGCCACCCTCTATCTTACCCATGTCAGTGATCCAGATGGCCACCCTCTATCTTACCCATGTCAGTGATCCAGATGGCCACCCTCTATCTTACCCATGTCAGTGATCCAGATGGCCACCCTCTATCTTACCCATGTCAGTGATCCAGATGGCCACCCTCTATCTTACCCATGTCAGTGATCCAGATGGCCACCCTCTATCTTACCCATGTCAGTGATCCAGATGGCCACCCTCTATCTTACCCATGTCAGTGATCCAGATGGCTCTATCTTACCCATGTCAGTGATCCAGATGGCCACCCTCTATCTTACCCATGTCAGTGATCCAGATGGCCACCCTCTATCTTACCCATGTCAGTGGTCCAGATGGCCACCCTCTATCTTACCCATGTCAGTGATCCAGATGGCCACCCTCTATCTTACCCATGTCAGTGATCCAGATGGCTCTATCTTACCCATGTCAGTGATCCAGATGGCCACCCTCTATCTTACCCATGTCAGTGATCCAGATGGCTCTATCTTACCCATGTCAGTGATCCAGATGGCCACCCTCTACCTTACCCATGTCAGTGATCCAGATGGCCACCCTCTATCTTACCCATGTCAGTGATCCAGATGGCTCTATCTTACCCATGTCAGTGATCCAGATGGCCACCCTCTATCTTACCCATGTCAGTGATCCAGATGGCCACCCTCTATCTTACCCATGTCAGTGGTCCAGATGGCCACCCTCTATCTTACCCATGTCAGTGGTCCAGATGGCCACCCTCTATCTTACCCATGTCAGTGATCCAGATGGCCACCCTCTATCTTACCCATGTCAGTGATCCAGATGGCTCTATCTTACCCATGTCAGTGATCCAGATGGCCACCCTCTATCTTACCCATGTCAGTGATCCAGATGGCCACCCTCTATCTTACCCATGTCAGTGGTCCAGATGGCCACCCTCTATCTTACCCATGTCAGTGATCCAGATGGCCACCCTCTATCTTACCCATGTCAGTGATCCAGATGGCTCTATCTTACCCATGTCAGTGATCCAGATGGCCACCCTCTATCTTACCCATGTCAGTGATCCAGATGGCTCTATCTTACCCATGTCAGTGATCCAGATGGCCACCCTCTATCTTACCCATGTCAGTGATCCAGATGGCCACCCTCTATCTTACCCATGTCAGTGGTCCAGATGGCCACCCTCTATCTTACCCATGTCAGTGGTCCAGATGGCCACCCTCTATCTTACCCATGTCAGTGATCCAGATGGCCACCCTCTATCTTACCCATGTCAGTGATCCAGATGGCTCTATCTTACCCATGTCAGTGATCCAGATGGCCACCCTCTATCTTACCCATGTCAGTGATCCAGATGGCCACCCTCTATCTTACCCATGTCAGTGATCCAGATGGCCACCCTCTATCTTACCCATGTCAGTGATCCAGATGGCTCTATCTTACCCATGTCAGTGATCCAGATGGCCACCCTCTATCTTACCCATGTCAGTGATCCAGATGGCCACCCTCTATCTTACCCATGTCAGTGATCCAGATGGCCACCCTCTATCTTACCCATGTCAGTGATCCAGATGGCCACCCTCTATCTTACCCATGTCAGTGATCCAGATGGCCACCCTCTATCTTACCCATGTCAGTGATCCAGATGGCTCTATCTTACCCATGTCAGTGATCCAGATGGCCACCCTCTATCTTACCCATGTCAGTGATCCAGATGGCCACCCTCTATCTTACCCATGTCAGTGATCCAGATGGCCACCCTCTATCTTACCCATGTCAGTGATCCAGATGGCCACCCTCTATCTTACCCATGTCAGTGATCCAGATGGCCACTCTCTCATACATCACATTGAGAATCATGATGATGACGAAGTTGATGCAGGAAGCGGTGACAGAGGTGGCGAGCTGAGGGGTGATGAAGGAGCCCACCACGTGGATGTTGTTGGTGGGGCTGTCCTTCATGATGCTAGCAAACGCTGCGTACACCGCCAGACGGTACGCTATCACCCCGATGATACACGCTATGATCAGGGAGATCTGAGGGACAGAAGGGGATTGGTGGAGAGAGGGCATAGGCGTGAGGGACTACATAAGGAACAGATACAATTCAGGAAGAAATTAAATTGAAATGAAACTGAATTGACTGAATTTGAAATGGAAATGACGCCAAACCAAACCATTTTACACGTACTAGTAGAATATAAAAGGTTAAACATCAACACAGACACTGACAAACCACCACCACATCAACACAGACACTGACAAACCACCACCACATCAACACAGACACTGACAAACCACCACCACATCAACACAGACACTGACAAACCACCACCACATCAACACAGACACTGACAAACCACCACCACATCAACACAGACACTGACAAACCACCACCGCATCAACACAGACACTGACAAACCACCACCACATCAACACAGACACTGACAAACCACCACCACATCAACACAGACACTGACAAACCACCACCACATCAACACAGACACTGACAAACCACCACCACATCAACACAGACACTGACAAACCACCACCACATCAACACAGACACTGACAAACCACCACCACATCAACACAGACACTGACAAACCACCACCACATCAACACAGACACTGACAAACCACCACCACATCAACACAGACACTGACAAACCACCACCACATCAACACAGACACTGACAAACCACCACCACATCAACACAGACACTGACAAACCACCACCACATCAACACAGACACTGACAAACCACCACCACATCAACACAGACACTGACAAACCACCACCACATCAACACAGACACTGACAAACCACCACCACATCAACACAGACACTGACAAACCACCACCACATCAACACAGACACTGATAAACCACCACCACATCAACACAGACACTGACAAACCACCACCACATCAACACAGACACTGACAAACCACCACCGCATCAACACAGACACTGACAAACCACCACCGCATCAACACAGACACTGACAAACCACCACCGCATCAACACAGACACTGACAAACCACCACCACATCAACACAGACACTGACAAACCACCACCACATCAACACAGACACTGACAAACCACCACCACATCAACACAGACACTGACAAACCACCACCACATCAACACAGACACTGACAAACCACCACCACATCAACACAGACACTGACAAACCACCACCACATCAACACAGAATGAAATAGTAAAGAATTAAATATTAAAGAGTAAAAAAATTACCATTTCAAAAAACACTAAAGTATGATGCACATGCTTATAAAAAAACATGCACATTTGGCTAAACAAAAACTAGATCAGACTATGATATTTATGTAATTATGTTGTTGATCCATATGTCTTGTAAAAGTATCTCTCAATACTATTCCCAAACATTTTCTATAATGTTCTGAGAAATATGGAAGATTTGTTGGTGAGGATAAAGAGTGAGGATGATCATATGAGGAAGATACTGATGAAGAGGAGAGTGAGGAGAGGAAGAGGAGACAGGAGGAGGGAGAGGAGGAGAGGGAAGGAGAGGAGGAAGAAGAGAGTGAATAGGAGGAGACAGGAGGAAGAGGAGGTAGAGAAGGAAGAGGAGGAGGGAGCGGGGGAAGAGGGAGTGAGAGGAGGAAGAGGGAGGGAGAGGAGGAGAGGGAGGGAGAGGAGGAAGAGGAGGAAGAGGAGGAAGAGAAGGAAGAGGAGGAGACAGGTGGAGGAAGAGGGAGTGAGAGGAGGAAGAGGGAGTGAGAGGAGGAAGAGGGAGTGAGAGGAGGAGAGGGAGGGAGAGAAGGAAGAGGGAGGGAGAGGAGGAAGAGGGAGGAAGAGGAGGAGTGAGAGGAGGAAAAGGAGGCGACAGGAGGAGGAAGAGGAGGAAGAGGGAGGGAGAGGAGGAGACAGGAGGAGTGAGAGGAGGAGAGGCAACAGGAGGAAGAGGAGGAAGAGGAGGAAGAGGGAGGGAGAGGAGGAAGAGGAGGCAACACGAGGAGGAAGAGGAGGAAGAGGAGTGAGAGGAGGAAGAGGGAGGGAGAGGAGGAGACAGGAGGAGTGAGAGGAGGAGGAGGAAGAGGAGGAAGAGGGAGGGAGAGAAGGAAGAGGGAGGGACAGGAGGAGACAGGAGGAGGAAGAGGAGGAAGAGGGAGGGAGAGGAGGAAGAGGAGGAGACAGGAGGAGAAACTAGAAGATGAAGATAGGAGAGAGAAGGGAGCTGAGAACAAGGGAGGATGAAGATAGGGAAGGAGGAAGATGAGGAGAGGGAGGTTGAGTAGTAATATACAGAGTAGACGTCATGAATAAATGCTCACCCATAATATGACAGTGGCTCCAGACAGGGATGTACGAGCACACTGGGATGTTACGGGTAAGTAAGGCTCCATCTCCTACAACAACGTAACCAAGCAAAGCAGGGACAACACACACGGTCAGTCACCATGGTTACCACAGCTACTGGTTCCTTTCCATTTCATTCAGTAAACTGAAACTCTGATTCCAGTTTTTCGTCATGGGGAATTTAATTGAAATGGAATGGACCCCAACCGTGTGTCATACTTCTGACCTGACCCCAGACCAGTCCACTGACACACTTTCCTGGTGAATCCATGCTTTTATTAGCCAGATCCCAGAGACAGTCAACATCTATGGTTCTGGTCATTGTTGTGACCATGGCCATGGGATGCGGCACTACAGCAGAACCAGATCTGGACCACCAGGCTATTAAACACAACCACAACTCTGTTTTGCTTCACCAGGTAAAATGCTGCAGTCAGCTTCAGACATCTTCCATCCAGATGTGAGTAAGCAACACAAGCCAGGCCTGCCAAACAACTCCTGCCAAACTCTCTCCACATCACATCAAACAGGCATTCCTCCTCCCTCTGTGCCAGTCTTACCCACAGTACCACGGTGGCCCAACAAAGGAGCACTTTGCCCACTAGATCAGCTGCCGTCCTGTCAAGGACCCACTCCATCTCCTACAATACAGTTACAGACAGGTGGGGTGAAGATGTGGAAGGTTAGGAGGAGGAGGATGAGGATGTGGAGGGTGAAGATGTGGAGGGTGAGGAGGTGGAGGGTGAGCATGTGGAGGGTGAGGAGGAGGAGGATGAGGATGTGGAGGGTGAGGATGTGGAGGGTGAGGAGGTGGAGGGTGAGGAGGTGGAGGGTGAGGAGATGGAGGGTGAGGAGGTGGAGGGTGAGGAGGTGGAGGGTGAGGAGATGGAGGGTGAGGAGGTGGAGGGTGAGGAGGTGGAGGGTGAGGAGGTGGAGGATGAGCATGTGGAGGGTGAGAATGTGGAGGGTGAAGATGTGGACGGTGAGGAGGTGGAGGGTGAGGAGGTGGAGGGTGAGGAGGTGGAGGGTGAGGAGGTGGAGGGTGAAGGTGTGGAGGGTGAAGGTGTGGAGGGTGAGGATGTGGAGGGTGAGGATGTGGAGGGTGAGGAGGTGGAGGGTGAGGAGGTGGAGGGTGAAGGTGTGGAGGGTGAAGGTGTGGAGGGTGAGGATGTGGAGGGTGAGGATGTGGAGGGTGAGGAGGTGGAGGGTGAAGGTGTGGAGGGTGAAGGTGTGGAGGGTGAGGATGTGGAGGGTGAGGAGGTGGAGGGTGAGGATGTGGAGGGTGAGGAGGTGGAGGGTGAGGAGGTGGAGGGTGAGGAGATGGAGGGTGAGGAGGTGGAGGATGAGCATGTGGAGGGTGAGAATGTGGAGGGTGAAGATGTGGACGGTGAGGAGGTGGAGGGTGAGGAGATGGAGGGTGAGGAGGTGGAGGGTGAGGATGTGGAGGGTGAGGAGATGGAGGGTGAGGAGGTGGAGGGTGAGGAGATGGAGGGTGAGGAGATGGAGGGTGAGGATGTGGAGGGTGAGGAGATGGAGGGTGAGGAGATGGAGGGTGAGGATGTGGAGGGTGAGGAGATGGAGGGTGAGGAGGTGGAGGGTGAGGAGGTGGAGGGTGAGGAGGTGGAGGGTGAGGAGGTGGAGGGTGAGGAGATGGAGGGTGAGGATGTGGAGGGTGAGGATGTGGAGGGTGAGGAGGTGGAGGGTGACAAGGTGGAGGATGTGGAGGGTGAGGATGTGGAGGGTGAGGAGATGGAGGGTGAGGAGGTGGAGGGTGAGGAGATGGAGGGTGAGGAGGTGGAGGGTGAAGGTGTGGAGGGTGAAGGTGTGGAGGGTGAGGATGTGGAGGGTGAGGATGTGGAGGGTGAGGAGGTGGAGGGTGAGGAGGTGGAGGGTGAAGGTGTGGAGGGTGAAGGTGTGGAGGGTGAGGATGTGGAGGGTGAGGATGTGGAGGGTGAGGAGGTGGAGGGTGAAGGTGTGGAGGGTGAAGGTGTGGAGGGTGAGGATGTGGAGGGTGAGGAGGTGGAGGGTGAGGATGTGGAGGGTGAGGAGGTGGAGGGTGAGGAGGTGGAGGGTGAGGAGGTGGAGGGTGAGGAGGTGGAGGGTGAAGGTGTGGAGGGTGAAGGTGTGGAGGGTGAAGTAACGGTCCTCTTTATCGGGGGGTACGACAAATAAATATGTGATGTCCATTTAGATTTTTTTCTCACCTGATTAGCCTCGTTTCACTGCCAAAAATCAAATTAAACCATCTAGTGTTCCGCGAAATAACAACAATGTCAAATACAGGTAGCCAAGTCAAATAATTAACATCAAAACACATTAACCGTTACTCTCTGGTGGTAATTCCACTAACGGTCCGTATGAAGCCAAACGTAGCTGCTGCTCATTCAGTTTGTTCTAAAATGTATAAATGGTTAAAAAAAGTAAGGCCTGCGTCCATAGAGACACATAGCAGCTCTATTGGTAGAACTGCTACTACCAGCAGTACTACACCTGCACCTGTCCATGACACAAGTTGTTCTGCTTCTACCAGCACATCCAATGCTAGCATCAGTAGTTCTATATTTGTTGATAGCCCAGCTAGCACGGACACTGACAGTTGTGAATCTGATGCAGCCGAAGAGCTACTGCCTCCTTACCCGGGGAAGCACCGAACAACAGACAGGGACGTTGGACCATCGAAGAGGCGCAAATATGATGAGAACTACATTGATTTGGGGTTCACTTATATTGGGAGTTGTGCTTTTCCTCAGCCACACTGTGTTATATGTGCAAAAGTACTAACTCACAACTCGATGAAACCTTCACTCTTGTGCAGAAATATAGAAACAAAACATGACAATTTCAAAAATAAGCCACAGGAGTTTTTTGAGTGAGAATTAAGACGACTTTTGAGTAATAAGACGTATAAAAGCAACAGATAGCATTAATAAGAAGCGTCTTATATGGTGAACTACCGAGTGTCTAGGACAGGTAAACCCCATACTATTGTGGAGGACTTCATTCTTCCTGCTGCCGCGGATATGGCTGAACCAATGCTGGGGGAAAAGGCCCAAGAAAACAATGCCTTCATCAAACAACACTTTCACAACGCATCAGTGACATGGCAGGAGATGTTTTGAAACAATTACTGCTTGGCATACAAGCCAGTGAATTCTAGGCGTTACAGCTGGATGAGTCAAGACGTGGCGGGCCTGGCACAGTTCCTGGTATATGTCCGTTATGTTTATGGGGGTTAATTAAGGAAGACATCCTCTTCTGCAAATCACTGGAAACCAGGACAACAGGAGAGGATATTTTTTAAGTACTGGACAGCTTTGTGACATCAAATGGACTTTGGTGGTCAAGATGTGTTGGTATCTGTACTGATGGCGCTAAAGCCATGACAGGGAGACATAGTGGAGTGGTAACGTGCGTGGAAGCAGTTGCTCCCGACACCACGTCGGTTCACTGCAGCATCCACTCGTGTATTTTCTGCATTATGCAACGATATGGGCAGCGACCATGTAATGATTTTACAACATACAGAAGTGCGCTGGTTATCAAGGGGCAAAGTATTGACACATTTTTTTTTTAATTGAGAGACGAGCCAAGTCTGACCGCTTGCATGATGACGGGTTTCTCACACGACTGGCCTGTCTGAGTGATGTTTTTTCTCACCTGAATGATCTGAATCTAGGATTACAGGGACTCTCCGCAACTATATTCAATGTGTGGGACAAAATTGTGTCTATGATTAAGAAGTTGTAGCTCTTCTCTGTCTGCGTTAACAAGGACAACACAGGTCTTTCCATCATTGTATGATTTTTTTTGTCTGCAAATGAACTCAAGCTTACAGACAATGTCAAATGTGATATAGTGAAGCACCTGAGTGAGCTGGGTGCACAATTACGTAGGTACTTCCTGAAACGGACGACACAAACAACTGGATTCGTTATCCCTTTCATGCTCTGCCTCCAGTCCACTTACCGATATCTGAACAAGAGACCCTCATCGAAAATGCAACAAGCGGTTCTGTGAAAATAGATTTTAATCAGAAGCCACTGCCAGATTTCTGGATAGGGCAGCGCTCAGAGTATCCTGCCTTGGCAAATCGTGCTGTTAAGACACTGATGCCATTTACAACCATGTACCGATGTGAGAGTGGATTCTCTGCCCTCACTAGCATGACAACTAAATACAGGCACAAAACTAACCCTAACCCCTAACCCCACCCTAACCCCACCCTAACCCCTAACCCTAACCCCTAACCCCACCCTAACCCCACCCTAACCCAGTGTTCTGATGCAGGTAAGAGATGGTAACACAAGCACCTGTGTGATGTGGTTGAGGCGTCGGCTGGTACACTTGGTCTCATACTCTGGTCGTAGCTGGAGCTGCTGCTGCTCTTCCTCAAAGTCCACCAGGTCCCACTCATACTCCAGCCGGGCCTGGCGACGCTTCCAGAACTCCAGGAACAGGGTTACTGCAGAAGGAAGGGCAGGAGTAGGAGACAGAGTTAGGGCAAAGGAGACTCTATGGAACGGCTTGGTAGAACTGAATTTTACTTGCAATAGTTTAGCATTGCGTAGATATCACTCATCCCTTCAGTGTCAGCTATATCCAGTAGGAATTCAGCCACATGACTCATACAGATGAGGCTGTAGGCATATGACACACTCTCTGTGTCATATGTTTGGCGAAAGGTCGCAGGTTCGAATCCCTGAGCCGACTAGGTGAAAAATCTGTTGATGTGCTCTTGAGCAAGGCACTTAACCCTAATTGCTCCTGTAATTGGCTCTGGATAAGAGTGACTGCTAAATGACTAAAATATATATATTTATAATGTAAACAGGTCCTGACTTCAGGCTAAAGAGGCTCTGCTGTTATACAGTAAAGTACAATAGTACTCCAAGTTGTAGCCATTGGCAGTTGCCACTAGGGGGCACTCACGCCAAGTCATGCAGAGTTACAGTACTCAGTGCCTGTCACTCACCCCAAATCCCCATGAATATGGCAAAGAACACTGTCCCCACATTGTCAAACATATGCGATTGCTGAAAGAAGTAAAAAAGAGTAAGTTCATAGACAAAAGAACATGTCTTAAAAGCAGAAAACATTAGAGCATCTAGAATTCCTTAGAGATATGACGTGTCTACAAAATGAACACATTTCAACAATGATTATCTTTATATGTTCATAGTGCAAAGCCTGGGTGTAGTTCTTACCCAGGAGGAGTTACAGGTTGAGATGAGCTTCCAGTAGCCACATGTCTTATCACACAACGGACACATGATGATGTTTCCTCCAATCTCCTCACTGCAGATTTCTTTACTGGAATAACGAAGAATGACGGAGACTATGGAAATGGTATTCTTGTGATATACAGCACCAGTCAACAGTTTGAACACAGCTACTCATTCAAGGGTTATTTATTTTTACTATACTTAGTGGGACTATCATTTGTTTTTTAACAGGACAATGACCCAACACACCTCCAGGCTGTGTAAGGGCTACATGACCAAGAAGGAGAGTGATGGAGTGCTGCATCAGATGACCTGGCCTCCACAATCCCCCGACCTCAACCCAATTGAGATGGTTTATGATGAGTTGGACCGCAGAGTGAAGGAAAAGTAGCCAACTAGTGCTCAGCATATATGGGAACATATGTTGGAACAGCATTCCTGGTGACTACCTCATGAAGCTTGTTGAGAGAATGAAAAGCTTTCATAAAGACAGGTTTTGAAGAATCTCAAATATAAAATATATTTTGATTTGTTTAACACTTTTTTGGTTACTACATGATTCCATATGCGTTATTTCATAGTTCTGATGTCTTCACTATTATTCTACAATGTAGAAAATAGTAAAAATAAAGAAAAACCCTGGAATGAGTGGGTGTATCCAAACTGTTGACTGGTGCTGTAGTTCTACTGTATCAAAACATGTGAGCTACATTATCAGCCACCTTCACTTAGCTAGGATTATTAGTCTGTCCCAATCATCCCCAGACAACGTAAAAACGTATAATAATTACACTAGATACTGCTTACACCAACTCAATCCTCTCAGATCAACAGGAGCAGGAGCACCTAGGGGATAGGAGCTAGGGGATAGGAGCTAGGGGATAGGAGCTAGGGGATACACAACACAGGTGTAGGGGCTAGTGCCTAGGGGCTAGGGGTTGAATTGGGATTAAGGGGCCCTCACCTCCAGACGTTGTCGTCGAAGGTGAACAATCCATATAGAAAACAGATCAGTCCTACTACCGCAGCGAAGAACAGCATCTCAGTGTAGAAACCCAGCCAGGCAAAATAGATCCCAATCTTCTCCCCGTAATACTTCCTGTTATGGGAAATACAACACAACCAATCAAACATCTTCTCCTCATAATACTCCCTGTTATGGGAAATACACCACAACCAATCAAACAACAACAAGCAGGTTGTGAACTCCAGGTCAGGTCAATCTAATGGGCACACACAGTAAACGACCTGGGCACTGCAGTTCACTTTTAAAGGTGAATTCAGCTTGAGGTGATATCTGCAGAGTTTACAGCAATCAAGATCTCTGGAAATATACTGTAAGGGAAATTGCTCTTAAATATCTTTCACTGTAGGTGAAAGATATTGGTTCATCTATGTTGGTGGTTCATCTATGTTGGATTATACAACGGGTGGGTCTAATCCTGAATGCTGATTGGTTAAAACCACATTCCAGCCGGTGTCTATTCCACAAGTTACCACCAGTTAAATCTATGATGTTAAAATGCCTATTTACTCTGTTCCATCTGACTAGCAATACACTGTCTCATCAGCCCAGCCAGGCAATTTATAAACTTGACCTCCACTATAAAAAGCATCTAGACATTATCTCACATTTATTTTAGACTAACATTTAGTTTTCAACAACAGAGATTTGTATAAACCTTGCAGTCTGTCTCTCTGACATTTGCAAAATTGTTTCAATATTCAAATTCCATCTCCAGCTGTCCCATATTAATGAATGGGATTCGGGACGAGACAGACAGACAGACAGGCATCGTTTCTAAGCCAGTCGAAATCATGAATCATCTGGCATCATTATGGATATATACAAAGAAATGTTAATTAAAAACAGGTCAAATGAAACAAAGTGCAGTTGGTTGGAAGACTTTCCAGTTTCAGTTTGAAGTGATTTCGTCGTGTCTCGTCGTGTCATGTTGTGTTATGTCGTGTCATGTTGTGTTATGTCGTGTCATGTTGTGTTATGGCGTGTCCTGTCGTGTCCTGTTGTGTTATGTCGTGTCATGTTGTGTTATGTCGTGTCCTGTTGTGTTATGTCGTGTCATGTTGTGTTATGTCGTGTCCTGTCGTGTCGTGTCCTGTTGTGTTATGTCGTGTCATGTTGTGTTATGTCGTGTCCTGTTGTGTCATGTCGTGTCATGTCCTGTCCTGTCCTGTCGTGTCGTGTCCTGTTGTGTTATGTCGTGTCCTGTTGTGTTATGTCGTGTCCTGTTGTGTTATGTCGTGTCATGTCGTGTCGTGTCCTGTCGTGTCGTGTCCTGTTGTGTTATGTCGTGTCATGTCGTGTCGTGTCCTGTCGTGTTGTGTCCTGTTGTGTTATGTCGTGTCATGTTGTGTTATGTCGTGTCATGTCGTGTCGTGTTGTGTTATGTCGTGTCATGTCGTGTCCTGTTGTGTCATGTCGTGTCGTGTCCTGTTGTGTTATGTCGTGTCATGTTGTGTCGTGTCCTGTTGTGTTATGTCGTGTCATGTTGTGCCATGTCGTGTCATGTTGTGCCATGTCGTGTCGTGTCCTGTTGTGTTATGTCGTGTCCTGTCGTGTTGTGTCCTGTTGTGTTATGTCGTGTCATGTTGTGTTATGTCGTGTCCTGTTGTGTTATGTTGTGTCATGTTGTGCCATGTCGTGTCGTGTTGTGCCATGTCGTGTCGTGTCGTGTTATGTCATGTTGTTTTCTCACCGTATCAAGTCGAGAGGCTGCTCTTTGAAGAAACTAAAGAACCGGGCCCAGTGTTTGTAGAGGCTGAATCTATGACTTTCACTGTTGGAGTCATTGGATGGCTTCCAGTACCGAGACTGTATACATACAGAGGGATACATGTCATTTATAGTACCAAGACTGTATACATACAGAGGGATACATGTCATTTATAGTGTCATGGTCCTACTGGATACATGTCATTTATAGTGTCATGGTTCTACTGGATACATGTCATTTATAGTGTCATGGTCCTACTGGATACATGTCATTTATAGTGTCATGGTCCTACTGGATACATGTCATTTATAGTGTCATGGTCCTACTGGATACATGTCATTTATAGTGTCATGGTCCTACTGGATACATGTCATTTATAGTGTCATGGTCCTACTGGATACATGTCATTTATAGTGTCATGGTCCTACTGGATACATGTCATTTATAGTGTCATGGTCCTACTGGATACATGTCATTTATAGTGTCATGGTCCTACTGGATACATGTCATTTATAGTGTCATGGTCCTACTGGATACATGTCATTTATAGTGTCATGGTCCTACTGGATACATGTCATTTATAGTGTCATGGTCCTACTGGATACATGCCATTTATAGTGTCATGGTCCTACTGGATACATGTCATTTATAGTGTCATGGTTCTACTGGATACATGTCAGTTATAGTGTCATGGTCCTACTGGATACATGTTATTTATAGTGTCTTGGTTCTACTGGATACATGTCATTTATAGTGTCATGGTTCTACTGGATACATGTCATTTATAGTGTCATGGTTCTACTGGATACATGTCATTTATAGTGTCATGGTTCTACTGGATACATGTCATTTATAGTGTCTTGGTTCTACTGGATACATGTCATTTATAGTGTCATGGTCCTACTGGATAAATGTCATTTATAGTGTCATGGTCCTACTGGATACATGTCATTTATAGTGTCATGGTTCTACTGGATACATGTCATTTATAGTGTCATGGTCCTACTGGATACATGTCATTTATAGTGTCATGGTCCTACTGGATACATGTCATTTATAGTGTCATGGTTCTACTGGATACATGTCATTTATAGTGTCATGGTCCTACTGGATACATGTCATTTATAGTGTCATGGTTCTACTGGATACATGTCATTTATAGTGTCATGGTCCTACTGGATACATGTCATTTATAGTGTCATGGTCCTACTGGATACATGTCATTTATAGTGTCATGGTTCTACTGGATACATGTCATTTATAGTGTCATGGTCCTACTGGATACATGTCATTTATAGTGTCATGGTCCTACTGGATACATGTCATTTATAGTGTCATGGTCCTACTGGATACATGTCATTTATAGTGTCATGGTCCTACTGGATACATGTCATTTATAGTGTCATGGTCCTACTGGATACATGTCATTTATAGTGTCATGGTTCTACTGGATACATGTCATTTATAGTGTCATGGTCCTACTGGATACATGTCATTTATAGTGTCATGGTCCTACTGGATACATGTCATTTATAGTGTCATGGTCCTACTGGATACATGTCATTTATAGTGTCATGGTCCTACTGGATACATGTCATTTATAGTGTCATGGTCCTACTGGATACATGTCATTTATAGTGTCATGGTTCTACTGGATACATGTCATTTATAGTGTCATGGTCCTACTGGATACATGTCATTTATAGTGTCATGGTCCTACTGGATACATGTCATTTATAGTGTCATGGTCCTACTGGATACATGTCATTTATAGTGTCATGGTCCTACTGGATACATGTCATTTATAGTGTCATGGTCCTACTGGATACATGTCATTTATAGTGTCATGGTCCTACTGGATACATGTCATTTATAGTGTCATGGTTCTACTGGATACATGTCATTTATAGTGTCATGGTCCTACTGGATACATGTCATTTATAGTGTCATGGTCCTACTGGATACATGTCATTTATAGTGTCATGGTCCTACTGGATACATGTCATTTATAGTGTCATGGTCCTACTGGATACATGTCATTTATAGTGTCATGGTCCTACTGGATACATGTCATTTATAGTGTCATAGTCCTACTGGATACATGTCATTTATAGTGTCATGGTCCTACTGGATACATGTCATTTATAGTGTCATGGTCCTACTGGATACATGTCATTTATAGTGTCATGGTCCTACTGGATACATGTCATTTATAGTGTCATGGTCCTACTGGATACATGTCATTTATAGTGTCATGGTCCTACTGGATACATGTCATTTATAGTGTCATGGTCCTACTGGATACATGTCATTTATAGTGTCATGGTCCTACTGGATACATGTCATTTATAGTGTCATGGTCCTACTGGATACATGTCATTTATAGTGTCATGGTCCTACTGGATACATGTCATTTATAGTGTCATGGTCCTACTGGATACATGTCATTTATAGTGTCATGGTTCTACTGGATACATGTCATTTATAGTGTCATGGTCCTACTGGATACATGTCATTTATAGTGTCTTGGTTCTACTGGATACATGTCATTTATAGTGTCATGGTCCTACTGGATACATGTCATTTATAGTGTCATGGTCCTACTGGATACATGTCATTTATAGTGTCATGGTTCTACTGGATACATGTCATTTATAGTGTCTTGGTTCTACTGGATACATGTCATTTATAGTGTCTTGGTTCTACCTACTATCCTACTAATACTACACTGTTTTACAGTAGCTTCTTACATCATGTAGTGGGAAGGCAGACCCGTAGGTCCCGTTGTTGAGCAGGCGCTTGATACCCTTCTTGTCCTTGTCCTCACTGTCCTCTTTGTAGTACGCACAGCGGGACATAATATAATACACCTGCAGGAGGACAGGTGAAAGGTCATTTAGAACACCTGGAGGAGGACAGGTGAAAGGTCATTTAGTACACCTGTAGGAGGAGAGGTGAAAGGTCATTTAGAACATCTGGATGAGGAGAGGTGAAAGGTCATTTAGTACACCTGTAGGAGGAGAGGTGAAAGGTCATTTAGAACACCTGGAGGAGGAGAGGTGAAAGGTCATTTAGAACACCTGGAGGAGGAGAGGTGAAAGGTCATTTAGAACACCTGGAGGAGGAGAGGTGAAAGGTCATTTAGAACACCTGGAGGAGGAGAGGTGAAAGGTCATTTAGAACACCTGGAGGAGGAGAGGTGAAAGGTCATTTAGAACACCTGGAGGAGGAGAGGTGAAAGGTCATTTAGAACACCTGGAGGAGGAGAGGTGAAAGGTTATTTAGAACACCTGGAAGAGGAGAGGTGAAAGGTCATTTAGAACATCTGGAGGAAGAGAGGTGAAAGGTCATTTAGAACACCTGGAAGAGGAGAGGTGAAAGGTCATTTAGAACATCTGGAGGAGGAGAGGTGAAAGGTCATTTAGAACACCTGGAGGAAAAGAGGTGAAAGGTCATTTAGTACACCTGTAGGAGGAGAGGTGAAAGGTCATTTAGTACACCTGTAGGAGGAGAGGTGAAAGGTCATTTAGTACACCTGTAGGAGGAGAGGTGAAAGGTCATTTAGTACACCTGTAGGAGGAGAGGTGAAAGGTCATTTAGTACACCTGTAGGAGGAGAGGTGAAAGGTCATTTAGTACACCTGTAGGAGGAGAGGTGAAAGGTCATTTAGTACACCTGTAGGAGGAGAGGTGTACTAAATGATAAACCCTAATGACGCTCCACTTGATTCTCCTGTAATAAACCCTAATGACACTCCACTTGATTCTCCTGTAATAAACCCTAATGACGCTCCACTTGATTCTCCTGTAATAAACCCTAATGACGCTCCACTTGATTCTCTATAATAAACCCTAATGACGCTATACTTGATTCTCCTGTAATAAACCCTAATGACGCTCCACTTGATTCTCTATAATAAACCCTAATGACGCTATACTTGATTCTCCTGTAATAAACCCTAATGACGCTCCACTTGATTCTCTATAATAAACCCTAATGACGCTCCACAAGGATTGTATTTTAAGGGAATTACTATTATTACCCCAATTATAGCATACACACATTTAGCTATTTAAGTATCTCTTCCTGTCATTTACCTGTACAGTTAATGTAACCATGCAACATTTTCACTTACCTGTTCATTTACCCAGTCTGTCTATTAAGTAAACTATTATTACCCTCACTTATATCATATGCATTTTTAGCTATTGAAGTATTTCTCTGCCATCGACCTGTATATTATAGTTAACCATCCAACATCCACCAATGTATAGTGTACATATTCAGCCAACCACCCATACTATGCAATGTCCTTTTATAGCTTTTATTTTTTTTGCACTCCAGATATCTTGTATTTCTATACTTTTTAATACTGCCGCTCTATGTATCATGTATCGTGTATCTGTCTTTTGTGTATTTTCGTTCTGGCATTTTGCACCTGCCCTATGTTTTGTTGTTGTAGCTGCTTGACAAAGAAATTTCCCCCTCGGGGATCAATAAAGTACCTATCTATCTATCTATCTATCTATCTATCTATCTATCTATCTATCTATCTATCTATCTATCTATCTATCTATCTATCTATCTATCTATCTATCTATCTATCTATCTATCTATCTATCTATCTATCTATCTATCTATCTATCTATCTATCTATCTATCTATCTATCTATCTATCTATCTATCTATCTATCTATCTATCTTGATTCTCCTATTATAAACCATAATGGCGCTCCACTTGATTCTTCTGTAATAAACCCTAATGACGGTGCAGTACTTACTATCCTGTTGCGGACGGAGGGAGGGAAGAAGGTCTCCTTGTCATCGATGAGGAAGAAGTCAATCTTTCCCTTGTTGAAGGGTGAGGTGAAGTAGTCTGGTTCAGGATTCATAATTTGGTCCGGTAGACGGAAGGGAGTGAACAGCCATTTCATGGGAATGTCCTGGTGAAAGAGGAGACTTTAAGAAGAAGAATCTTTATCATTTTACATTCCTAGCCTGAGTGTTAGTTTTACATTCCTAGCCTGAGTGTTAGTTTTACATTCCTAGCCTGAGTGTTAGTTTTACATTCCTAGCCTGAGTGTTAGTTTTACATTCCCAACCTGAGTGCTAGTTTTACATTCCTAACCTGAGTGTTAGTTTTACAATCCTAGCCTGAGTGTTAGTTTTACATTCCTAACCTGAGTGTTAGTTTTACATTCCTAACCTGAGTGTTAGTTTTACATTCCTAACCTGAGTGCTAGTTTTACATTCCTAACCTGAGTGCTAGTTTTACATTCCTAACCTGAGTGCTACTTTTACATTCCTAACCTGAGTGCTAGTTCTGTTTGGCATGACAATGATAGCAATGGAGTTTTTATTTTATTTAACTAGGCAAGTCAGTTAAGAACAAATTCTTATTTACAATGACGGCCTACCCCGGCCAAACCTGGACGACGCCCTATGGGACTCCCAATCACGGCCGGATGTGATACAGTCTGGATTCGAACCAGGGACTGTAGTGACGCCTCCAGCACTGAGATGCAGTGTCTTAGACCGCTGCACCAGGTACTGTAGTGACGCCTCCAGCACTGAGATGCAGTGTCTTAGACCGCTGCCCCTCGTTTGGCGCCGCCCTGAGTGGTCGCCTGTTAAGCAGCTCCCGTTGTTCGTGCATTAATTGTTGTTTTAGTTCGTTTCTTTCGTCTATTTTCGTCTTTTTTCTTAGTTTTATTTTTTATTTTGCTACAGTCAAACTATAACAGTTCAGGATTATGGATTTTATCGCAGCTGAACGTCGACAGGAGTCGTCAACTGTTATTGTTTACAACCGAGCCCAGCTCCTGGATTTAGCCCACGCAGCGCTGCTGCTCCCCGGGGAAAAGTTTGATATTCCGGACGAATTGAAAAGACGACGCCGTGGATGCAGGGCGGGATTGAAATGTAAGGCAAAGCGGAGGAGGTTCAAGTACAAGCCGGTTATACCGTCTATTATTATGGGCAATGTGAGGTGTCTACATAACAAGATGGATGAGTTGGCGGGACTTGTTCGTGGACAAAGGATTTATCGTGAAACGAGCCTAATGTGTTTTACTGAGACTTGGCTGAACGGTAACATCCCCATACAGAACGTCACTATCGACGGTTTCCAGACCATCACAGCGGACAGGGATCGCGTCTCTTCCGGTAAGAGTAAGGGTGGTGGGCTGGCTTTATTAGTTAACAACAGATGGTGTCATCCGAACCATATTACTCTTAAGGAACAGTTTTGTAGCCCGGACATTGAACTGCTAGCCGTTAGCCTGAGACCCTACTATTTGCCGAGGGAATTCACGGCGGCCATTGCTGTTATTGTTTACATCCCGCCCTCTGCTGACGCAAACGCAGCGTGTGACGTCATCCACTCTGTTATCGCGAGGTTACAGACAGCGCATCCCAGTGCTTTCTTTGCCATTTCGGGGGATTTTAACCATGCATCTCTCTCTTCAACGCTGCCCACGTTCAAACAGTTCGTGAAGTGCCCAACCAGGAATAATAAAACTCTGGACTTGTTATATGCTAATGTGAAGGATGCATACAACTCCACTGCACTCCCTCCCCTCGGTAGATCAGATCACAACCTTGTCCACCTCACCCCACTCTACAGGCCTATGGTCCAACAGCAGCCTGCAACCACCAGGACTATTAGGAGATGGTCCCCGGAGGCGAATGAGGCCCTACAGGACTGCTTTGAAACAACAGACTGGGATGTGCTCTGTGAGGCTCATGGGGAGGACATCGATGGACTCACTGACTGCATAACAGACTATATTAATTTTTGTGTAGACAACACTGTACCCACCAGGAAGGTACGCTGTTTCCCAAACAATAAACCCTGGGTCACCAGCGACCTGAAGGCCCTGCTGAATGAGAAGAAGAGGGCCTTCAAGGAGAAGGACAAGGACAAATTGAAATGCGTCCAGAGGGAGCTGAAGTTGCGGATTGCTGAGGGGAAGAGAGTGTATAAGGAGAAGATGGAGGACAAGCTGAGGCAGAGCCAGGTGAGAGAGGTGTGGAAGGGTATGAGAAATATCACTGGCTTCAAAAAGTCAAACAGTGGGCAGACGGAGGGGACCCAGGACAGAGCCAATGAGCTGAACCAATTTTTTAACAGGTTCGATACGGGCCCTGTCCACCTCCCCTCCAGCTCCCCAGACCACACACCCTCACGGCTATCCCACCCCCACTTTGCTCACAGCACCTCTGCTGAGACAATCAGTGACCCCACCTCCGCCCCTGCCCCCCCTGGACTGATCCTCAACACCCCCCTTCCCCCCACCTCCCCACCTGGGCTGGCTTTCACCACCAACCAAGTGAAGAGAGAGCTGGAGAGACTACACCAGTGGAAAGCGGCGGGCCCTGATGGCATCAGCCCAAGGGTGCTTAGGGTCTGTGCTGACCAACTGTGTGGAATACTCCAGCGTCTTTTCAACCTTAGCCTGAGCCTAGAAAGGGTCCCTGTGCTGTGGAAAACATCCTGCCTCGTCCCAGTGCCCAAGAAGGCACACCCCACTGTCCTGAATGACTTCAGACCTGTAGCGCTAACAACCCACATCATGAAGACCCTGGAAAGGTTAGTCCTCGCTCACCTCAGACCCCTGGTGTGTTCATCAATGGACCCCCTGCAGTTTGCATACCAGCGCAAAATCGGGGTGGATGATGCAATCATCTACCTTCTGCAGAGGGCCTACTCTCACCTGGACAACGCAGGTTGCACTGTGAGGGTCATGTTTTTTGACTTCTCCAGTGCCTTCAATACCATTCAGCCCCTGCTACTGGGTGAGAAGATGAGGAGGATGAAAGTGGAAGCACCCTTAGTCTCCTGGGTCACGGACTACCTGACCGGTAGGCCACAATTTGTGCGACTACAGAGCTGTGTGTCAGAACGGGCTGTTAGCAACACAGGGGCCCCCCAGGGTACGGTCCTGTCCCCCTTCCTGTTCACCCTCTACACCTCAGACTTCAGATATAACTCTGAGACATGCCACCTACAGAAGTTCTCGGATGACTCTGCTATTGTAGGGTGCATCAGGGGTGGGCAGGAGGAGGAGTACAGGAGCACAATCAGTGACTTTGTGTTGTGGTGTGAGCAGAACCACCTTCAGCTCAACATCAGCAAAACTAAGGAGATGGTGGTGGACTTCAGGAGAACCAAGGCACAACTGACTGCAGTCCCTATAAAGGGGACGGATGTGGAAATGGTTGAGTCATACAAGTTCCTGGGTGTCCATATGGACAACAGACTGGAATGGGCTGGTAACACCGGGGCCCTGTACAAAAAGGGCCAGAGCCGACTCTACTTTCTGAGGAGGCTCAGGTCCTTCAACGTGTGCAGTAAACTACTGCATACCTTCTACCAGTCTGTGGTGGCCAGTGCCATCTTTTTTGCAGTGGTGTGCTGGGGAGCAAACATCAAAGCCGGTGATGCTTCTCGGGTAAATAAGCTGATCAGGAAGGCTAGCTCTGTCCTGGGGATGAGCCTTGACACTCTAGAGGAGGTGGCGGAGAGACGGATCCTGGCCAAACTGCTGGCCATCATGGACAACGTCACCCACCCTCTGCACACTATGGTTATGACGCAGAGGAGCACTTTCAGTCACAGACTGATCCCACCACGGTGTGCCAGAGAGCGCTACAGGAGGTCCTTCCTGCCGGCGGCTATGAGACTATATAATGCCTCACCGGGGTGCCGTGCCGTCGGCAACATAGATCTGGAACTGTTGGGGTGCTAGGACGTAGTTTAACAATTATGCATCCATCCGTGAGTAACTCTGGTCCGTCAGCACTCATCCACTCAGGACCTATTTATTCATACAGGTCTGTATATACATACTCATGTACAGTTGTTATATTATATCACATGCAATATTGTAAGTAATTATTGGACGTAGGCATTCACTCAGGAATGCATATTAGTATCCTGCCAGTTGCTCCTTTTCTCATTGCTTTTAGTATATCGAATGTGCAATAAGTGCAGTTGTCTGTAATTAAACCCTGCGCACTAAGGACTGTATTTTAAGGGAATTACTATTATTACCCCAAATGATATCATACACACATTTAGCTATTAAAGTATCTCTTCCTGTCATTTACCTGTACAGTTTGTGTAAACATGCAAGTATTCACTTATCTGTAAATATAACTGTATACCTAACTGTACAGCTAATTTAACTAATTTAACCATGCAAAATTTTCACTTACCTGTTAATTTACCCAGTCTGTCTATTAAGTAAACTATTATTACCCTCACTTATATCATATGCATTTTTAGCTACTGAAGTATTTCTCTGCCATCGACCTGTATAGTATAGTTAACCATCCAACATCCACCAATGTATAGTGTACATATTCAGCCAACCACTCATACTATGCAATGTCCTTTTATAGCTTTTTTTTTTTTTTTTTGCACTCCAGATATCTTGTATTTCTATACTTTTTCATACTGCCGCTCTATGTATCATGTACCGTGTATCTGTCTTTTGTGTACTTTCGTTGTGGCATTTTGCACCTGCCCTGTGTTTTTGTTGTAGCTGCTTGACAATGAAATTTCCCCCCCGGGGGAGCAATAAAGTACCTATCTATCTATCTATCTATCTATCTATCTATCTATCTATCTATCTATCTATCTATCTATCTATCTATCTATCTATCTATCTATCTATCTATCTATCTATCTATCTATCTATCTATCTATCTATCTATCTATCTATCTATCTATCTATCTATCTATCTATCTATCTATCTATCTATCTATCTATCTATCTATCTATCTATCTATCTATCTATCTATCTACCAGGGACTGTAGTGACGCCTCCAGCACTGAGATGCAGTGTCTTAGACCACTGCACCAGGGACTGTAGTGACGCCTCCAGCACTGAGATGCAGTGCCTTAGAACACTGAGCCACTCAGAGTTGGCAAGAGCACAAACAGATCTTCCCTACAGTCCACGGAAATGTGTCCTTTCAGTTACGAGATTCAAACCGGCAACCCTCTGGTTCACCTCGCTAACCGCTAGGCTACCTGGCTGCCTACTGTACCTTGTGGGTGGGGATGTCGCTGGCCTTGAAGGGAACCTTGATCTTGAGGACATCGGCGTAGGTGGCTAGCACATCCCATGGAGTGTGGATCTTCACAAAGTATGTCTTACCGTCATCTGACTCCTGATTGGAGGAGAGAAATGGAGAGATGGATGGAGAGATGTGGAGATGAAAAGATGGTGAGATGTGGAGAGATGGAGAGATGTGGAGAGATGTAGAGATGTGGAGAGATGTAGAGATGTGGAGAGATGTAGAGATGTGGAGAGATGTGGAGAGATGGAGAGATGTAGAGAGATGGAGAGATGTAGAGATTTGGAGAGATGTGGAGAGATGTAGAGAGATGGAGAGAGATGGAGAGAGATGGAGAGATTGTGAGATGTGGAGAGATGTAGAGATGTGGAGAGATGTGGAGAGATGTAGAGAGATGGAGAGATGTAGAGAGATGGAGAGATGTAGAGAGATGGAGAGATGGAGAGATGTGGAGAGATGTAGAGATGTAGAGATATGGAGAGATGTAGAGAGATGGAGAGATGTAGAGATGTGGAGAGATGTGGAGAGATGGAGAGATGTGGAGAGATGGAGAGATGTAGAGATGTGGAGAGATGTGGAGAGATGTGGAGAGATGGAGAGATGTAGAGATGTGGAGAGATGTGGAGAGATGTGGAGAGATGGAGAGATGTAGAGATGTGGAGAGATGTAGAGAGATGGAGAGATGTAGAGAGATGGAGAGATGTAGAGAGATGGAGAGATGTGGAGAGATGGAGAGATGTAGAGAGATGGAGAGATGTAGAGAGATGGAGAGATGGAGAGATGTAGAGAGATGGAGAGATGTAGAGAGATGGAGAGATGTAGAGATGTGGAGAGATGGAGAGATGTAGAGATGTGGAGAGATGTGGAGAGATGGAGAGATGTAGAGATGTAGAGATGTGGAGAGATGGAGAGATGTAGAGATGTAGAGATGTAGAGATGTGGAGAGATGTGGAGAGATGGAGAGGTGGAGAGATTGTGGAGATGTGGAGAGATGTGGAGAGACGTAGAGATGTGGAGAGATGTGGAGAGATGGAGAGATGTGGAGAGATGTAGAGATGTGGAGAGATGTGGAGAGATGTGGAGAGATGTGGAGAGACGTAGAGATGTGGAGAGATGTGGAGAGATGGAGAGATGTGGAGAGATGTGGAGAGATGTGGAGAGATGTGGAGAGATGTGGAGAGATGGAGATGGACAGACAGAAACAGACAGAAGGATGAACGGACGGACCAGACAGACAAAGATAGACAGACATAGTCATATTAGTTTCATTATAGCGTTTGATCTGTCTCCCCAGGTGGTGAGAAAGTGTAATGGACGTGTAATGGTACAAAAACAGAACAGTCTGTCCCTGTACACTAAATATCTCTTGTTTCAGACCTGTGTATTCACTAACCTGGTCCCAGATCTGTTTAAACTGTGTTGATAACTTATATGGTCCAATGGTGTTATTCATTTTTTAGTAATTTAGCAGACGCTCTTATCCAGAGCGACTTACAAATTGGTGCATTGAACTTAGGATAGTCAGTGGTACAACCACATCTCCATCACAGTAAGCACATTTCTTTAAACAAGCATCTATGAGGGAAGTCAGTGCTATCAGGGAAATAAGTAATGTGTTAGTTTAGACAAAAGTTAGTAAAGGGCTAGAAGGATTACTGTTATACTATTCCAGGTATCCCTTAAAGAGGTTGGGTTTCAAGTGTCTCCTGAAGGTGGTCAGTGACTCCTCTGTCCTGGTGTCGTGGGGGAGCTTGTTTCACCATTGGGGTGCCAAAGCAGCAAATAGCTTTGACTGGGATGAGCCCGAACTGTGCTTCCGTAGAGGTAGGGGGGCTAGCAGGCCAGAGGTGGATGAACGTAGTGTCCTCATTTGGGTGTAGGGTCACTAACCTGGTCCCAGATCTGATTATGCTGCATTACTGACATCTATGGTCCAATGGTGTTATTCAGGGCAGATTCAGGGAATCTCACCGTAACTTGGTTAGATCTAACTTTCAGGGCAGGAATCTCACCGTAACTTGGTTAGATCTAACCTTCAGGGCAGGAATCTCACCGTAACTTGGTTAGATCTAACTTTCAGGGCAGGAATCTCACCGTAACTTGGTTAGATCTAACTTTCAGGGCAGGAATCTCACCGTAACTTGGTTAGATCTAACTTTCAGGGCAGGAATCTCACCGTAACTTGGTTAGCTCTAACCTTCAGGGCAGGAATCTCACCGTAACTTGGTTAGATCTAACCTTCAGGGCAGGAATCTCACCGTAACTTGGTTAGATCTAACTTTCAGGGCAGGAATCTCACCGTAACTTGGTTAGATCTAACCTTCAGGGCAGGAATCTCACCGTAACTTGGTTAGATCTAACTTTCAGGGCAGGAATCTCACCGTAACTTGGTTAGATCTAACCTTCAGGGCAGGAATCTCACCGTAACTTGGTTAGATCTAACTTTCATGGCAGGAATCTTACCGATTTATCCTCCGTCTCCAGCTCCAGGCCTGCCTTCTGTAGGTTAGCTTCATACTCCCTCCGCCTCTCCTGTTGAGAAACACAAGAATAAAGAAGAGGAGAGGAACATAAAAACTAGCAACAGTCATCAACATCGATAAAAGGTTTTAAAAATAATTCAAATAAATGCAGTTGGACAATAGATTACACATATCGAAAGAAAACATTAATTTCAACTGTATTCAATTCCACAAAAAATAAACACCCATCAAAGTAAAGTTATCTTTCTACTCTTTTTTGTGATGTAAGTGTTGAGGCGTTAAATCCCTGACCAAGCTTTAGCGTTCTTATAGATTCAACTGAAAGCCAGTGTTTCCCATTGAACCCATTTCAGCCATTACAGGGGTGTGTTTGACAGGTCATTGAGCCCATTTCAGCCATTACAGGGGTGTGTTTGACAGGTCATTGAGCCCATTTCAGCCATTACAGGGGTGTGTTTGACAGGTCATTGAGCCCATTTCAGCCATTACAGGGGTGTGTTTGACAGGTCATTGAGCCCATTTCAGCCATTACAGGGGTGTGTTTGACAGGACATTGAACCCATTTCAGCCATTACAGGGGTGTGTTTGACAGGTCATTGAGCCCATTTCAGCCATTACAGGGGTGTGTTTGACAGGTCATTGAGCCCATTTCAGCCATTACAGGGGTGTGTTTGACAGGACATTGAACCCATTTCAGCCATTACAGGGGTGTGTTTGACAGGATTTACAAAGATTACAAAAGATTTCCGTGATCGTAACGTTAATGGGAAAAAACGACAGACACAAGCAAGAGTACGGAAGAGTAGCAGGAGTAAAATGAAAGCAATCAAGGTGGGCGGGGCCTGCACGTTGCAACACAGTAATGGGAGTTTATCTGTTAAAATTGGCAATACAAATACAATTTCCTACATCAATATCACTGCTTGTATCATACAGGAAGAGGGACTCAACTTTCCTATTACCAGACATCCAACGATAACATTCTGGGAATAGTGACTGTGTGTATGTGTGTGTGTGTGTGTGTGTGTGTGTGTGTGCGTCTGTGTGAGAGTTCCTGCCCAGGCCTAGGGTCAGTGTGGTGGGCAGTGAGACGACAGACAGCAGAGCTGACAGGCCTCCCAGCCATGGAGTAACAGTAATACCAAGGTGTGAGGGCTAACACCCCAGTCACAGACACATTGGACAATTCATTACCATGTAGCTACTAGTCCCTGGGCTAGCTGCATCCAAACATACAGTCTGAAGCAACTGACCAGGTCAGCCCAGTAGCCAAACATACAGTCTGAAGCAACTGACCAGGTCAGCCCAGTAGCCAAACATACAGTCTGAAGCAACTGACCAGGTCAGCCCAGTAGCCAAACATACAGTCTGAAGCAACTGACCAGGTCAGCCCAGTAGCCAAACATACAGTCTGAAGCAACTGACCAGGTCAGCCCAGTAGCCAAACATACAGTCTGAAGCAACTGACCAGGTCAGCCCAGTAGCCAAACATACAGTCTGGAGAACTGTAGTATTGCCAACTACTAGAGCCTGGTTAAACCAAACTGAACACTGAACTGACAATGGAGCGGAGCATTCAGTCTGTTTTAACCTATGTTAAGTGTTAAGTGTTCAGTGCTCAGAAACCAGCACCTAGTCTCACTGAGAATTACAGTACATTGAAAAACCTGTGATAACTTGCAACTGCATTTAACAATTATTTGACGTCATAGAAGAGGTAATAGCTGCAGTTATAGTGAGCACAGGTGTGTTTCTGAAGGTGTATCTTACCTGTTTCCTCTCTTCGTCTCGGTCATCCACATAGGACAGGACGAAGTCAATCCTCCTCTTTCCATCCCGGAAGAACACAGAGTCCTTGCTCTGCTGATGCTTGTCAACCTGGGAGGAGACAGACCACACACACAGTCAGCTGGAATACACAGACAGAGGCCCCTTTTCCCAGACACACGTTAAGTCGTTGACTAAAAAGTGTTATCAATAGAGATGATGTGTCTGGGAAATAAAGTACATCCCCATAAAGCCTTAGATGACTTCAGAAAAGTAGACAACTTTCAGTTCACTTCAACTCCAAACGTTACCTACACAGGCGTTTCAAGGCAGAATCAAACAGTAGCTGAACACATTATTGAATACAGCCAGACTCTGAGCCACTCATCCACAGCACATCAATCCGTACACTGTCACTGTAACTAGATATATCAAACCCAGCCTCACACTATTACCTCCACTGCAGAGTCGGACGATGAATACATGCAAGGAGCAGGAGCAACCATGGCTTACAGTGGAACTGACAGCAGATATAAAACAAACAGACAATCATAATATCAGCTAGAAATATCAAATTCCCAGTTTATGCTGCAAAACCAACTTTATAAGAGGTCTTTAAAAAAAGGTCATATTTGACTCAACATTCAGGGACTGTTTTTCTCCCATTAGAACAGGCCTTAGTCACGATCTTGATACATTGGGTCTGGATCTGGGTCTGGATCTGGGTCTTGAGAGGTTGGGTCTCCAGGTTGGCCATATGAGAGAAAAATGTGGTGGTGTTTTTTTCTTACAGTAATGTTATGCTATTACATTACATTGGGTTATGTTGTGTAGAATACTATCATTATGTGATCTTGCAGACATTGATTCAGCCTTGATCTAACTTTATTAATAAAGCACCATTCTCCAGAGTAGCCTGTTCTCCAGAGTAGCCTGTTCTCCAGAGTAGCCTGTTCTCCAGAGTAGCCTGTTCTCCAGCGTAGCCTTTTCTCCAGAGTAGCCTGTTCTCCAGCGTAGCCTGTTCTCCAGCGTTCTCCAGCGTAGCCTGTTCTCCAGAGTAGCCTGTTCTCCAGAGTAGCCTGTTCTCCAGAGTAGCCTGTTCTCCAGAGTAGCCTGTTCTCCAGAGTAGAGTAGAGAAGAAACACCTGAGCAGAACGTGATCCGCAAAAGCATTGGGATCTTTAATGGAAAAGAGTCAAACATGGTTTCTATAGACGAGTTGGCTGACAACGTCATGAATATGATGCACTCGCATCGATGTGGCCTGAAGGTGTCTGTGTTTGAAATGCTTGATACGTTATATTATTCCATTCCAGCCATTACAATGAGCCTGTCCTCCTATAGCTCCTCCCACCAGCCTCCTCTGATATCTGTGTGCATCCAGCCTGGCCCTAGCCTGATCCCAGCCTGGCCCTAGCCTGATCCCAGCCTGGCCCTAGCCTGATCCCAGCCTGGCCCTAGCCTGATCCCAGCCTGGCCCTAGCCTGATCCCAGCCTGATCTTTCCCCTGCTCTGACACACACAGAGGAAGGAATGCCCTATTGAGAAAGAGAAGACCTGTTCCCTGTCATTGCTGGTACAGCTGTTCACATACCTATAAATAACTAAGCAACTGAACCACATATTCTAGAGCTGGCCGTGCTAACACAGCTAGTCTGGACAGGATCACATGCTAATAGAATTAGCACAACAAACACACTGGACAAAGACATAATGACAGTTGACATGTCTTTATCTTTTTGGAACTTCTGTGAGTGTAATGTTTACTGTTAATTTTGTTATTGTTTATTTCACTTTGCAGCTATGCTGATGTCATCTAGGATGCTCTCTCTCTCTCTCTCTCTCTCTCTCTCTCTCTCTCTCTCTCTCTCTCTCTCTCTCTCTCTCTCTCTCTCTCTCTCTCTCTCTCTCTCTCTCTCTCTCTCTCTCTCTCTCTCTCTCTCTCTCTCTCTCTCTCTCTCTCTCTCTCTCTCTCTCTCTCTCTCTCTCTCTCTCTCTCTCTCTCTCTCTCTCTCTCTCTCTCTCTCTCATGTAATAACATATTTGGGTCATGAATACATTTTTGATCAATGCCTCAAATATTCATGTTGTTCTGTACCTTCCCATGATGATAGAAAAACAGGGTGTTCAAACAGGGCATTAAAACAGGGTGTTCAAACAGGGCATTAAAACAGGGTGTTCAAACATGGCATTAAAACAGGGTGTTCAAACAGGGCATGAAAACAGGGTGTTCAAACATGGCATGAAAACAGGGTGTTCAAACAGGGCATTAAAACAGGGAGGGGCCTCCCGAGTGGCGCAGTGGTCTAAGGCACTGCATCGCACCAGCTGCGTCACTACAGATCCTGGTTCGATCCCAGGCTGTCGGAGCTGGCCGCGACCAGGAGATCCATGAGGCGCCACATAATTGTCCCATGCATCATCCGGGTTAGGGGAGGGATTGGCCGGCCGGGATGTCCTTGTCCCACCACGCTCTAGCGACTCCTATGGCGGGCCGGGCGCATGCACGCTGACACGGCCGCCAGGTGTACAGTGTTTCCTCCGACACATTGGCGTGGCTGGCTTCCGGGTTAAGCGAGCATTGTGTTAAGAAGCAGTGCGGCTTGGAAGGGTCGTGTTTTGGAGGAGTTCGTACGGGAGTTGCAGCGATGGGACAAGACTATAACTACCAATAGGGGAGAAAAACAAAAACGAATCAGGTCGATTAAAGCAAGATATTCTAGATACTGAACCAATGATTCGCTGACATCTCTGTCTAACAATAAGCTATTCTAGATACTGAACCAATGATTCGCTGACATCTCTGTCTAACAATAAGCTATTCTAGATACTGAACCAATGATTCGCTGACATCTCTGTCTAACAATAAGCTATTCTAGATACTGAACCAATGATTCGCTGACATCTCTGTCTAACAATAAGCTATTCAAGGAGCCTGTAACTGATACTATACTACACAATGCAAACAACCTTAAGACCTGAAAACAACACTGGTGAACAAAGTACAGAGAGCAGGCAGGTGAATAAAACTGGACACTTGTTTGTCAAGGGGAAAGATAACACCAGACCGGACACATATTACTGCAATTGACTGGTTCATGTGTAATATAATTTACTGGAGAAGCCAGAGCAGTGTCAACAAACCATCAGCTTGTGAAAAAAACAATTCGCTCCCTGTATTCACTTGTCCCTTGGCGTTAACCATTCAGTATTTGCAGATCTCTAAGGTGGAAATCAATATGGTAGACCACCACTATACTGCTGATACCTACCCAGACACTTCAGATCTGCAGACATGGAAGGGTTAGGGCTGAGGGGAAAGGGTAGGGAGCAAATTGGGACTTCACCATGTTTAAATAGATTATACTGTATGTAGGCTTCACCATGTTTAAATATATTACACTGTATGTAGGCTTCACCATGTTTAAATATATTACACTGTATGTAGGCTTCACCATGTTTAAATATATTATACTGAATGTAGGCTTCACCATGTTTAAATATATTATACTGTATGTAGGCTTCACCATGTTTAAATAGATTATACTGTATGTAGGCTTCACCATGTTTAAATATATTATACTGTATGTAGGCTTCACCATGTTTAAATATATTATACTGTATGTAGGCTTCACCATGTTTAAATATATTATACTGTATGTAGGCTTCACCATGTTTAAATATGTTATACTGTATGTAGGCTTCACCATGTTTAAATATATTATACTGTATGTAGGCTTCACCATGTTTAAATATATTACACTGTATGTAGGCTTCACCATGTTTAAATATATTACACTGTATGTAGGCTTCACCATGTTTAAATATATTATACTGAATGTAGGCTTCACCATGTTTAAATATATTATACTGTATGTAGGCTTCACCTTGTTTAAATAGATTACACTGTATGTAGGCTTCACCATGTTTAAATATATTATACTGAATGTAGGCTTCACCATGTTTAAATATATTATACTGTATGTAGGTTCACCATGTTTAAATATATTATACTGTATGTAGGCTTCACCATGTTTAAATATATTATACTGTATGTAGGCTTCACCATGTTTAAATATATTATACTGTATGTAGGCTTCACCATGTTTAAATATATTACACTGTATGTAGGCTTCACCATGTTTAAATATATTACACTGTATGTAGGCTTCACCATGTTTAAATATATTACACTGAATGTAGGCTTCACCATGTTTAAATATATTATACTGTATGTAGGCTTCACCATGTTTAAATAGATTACACTGTATGTAGGCTTCACCATGTTTAAATATATTATACTGTATGTAGGCTTCACCATGTTTAAATATATTACACTGTATGTAGGCTTCACCATGTTTAAATATATTATACTGAATGTAGGCTTCACCATGTTTAAATATATTATACTGTATGTAGGCTTCACCATGTTTAAATATATTACACTGTATGTAGGCTTCACCATGTTTAAATATATTATACTGTATGTAGGCTTCACCATGTTTAAATATATTATACTGAATGTAGGCTTCACCATGTTTAAATATATTACACTGTATGTAGGCTTCACCATGTTTAAATATATTATACTGTATGTAGGCTTCACCATGTTTAAATATATTACACTGTATGTAGGCTTCACCATGTTTAAATATATTATACTGAATGTTATGTATGATGTTAAGTTTTCCTTGGACACACGTTAAGTCTGGATTAAAATACAAGCTCAGTGTTTCATATGGAAGCAGTTTTTGAATGCAAATTAGAAGCTGTTGAAGGGTCGACCATGCTGCTGAAACCTGACCACTATGAGAGAGGCAGTGAGAGAGAGGCCGTGAGAGAGAGGCAGTGAGAGAGAGGCAGTGAGAGACTGGAGACCCGAGACTGCTGCACAGAACCCTGGGACAGAAGAAATGACCAGGCCATGGAGAGAAGCACCAGACTGAACTTCCCTCACCTTTCTAGAATTTTCCCTGTTAACACTATCAACGTTTCCCTTTACTGTGGCAATTGTGATCGAATCAATGCAATATTAGCCACTTTCAATGCAACATGTCGAAACAAAGCTAACTATGCAAGAGATTTTGTTGTAGGCAGAACGCATCGGAGTAGCATTGACTGGCATGACTCCTCCTGTACTGTCAGGCTCTGGTCATAGGGAAGCCTTTGGCTCCTCTATTTATCTATGGTCAGAGCCTGACAGATCTAGTATTTTAGTTCTATGTGGGTTTTGTGTTGGTCCCCAATTAGAGGCAGCTGCTTTGCATGGTCTCTAATTGGGGGCCATATTTAAGTTCAAGGGTTTCACCTGTTCTGTGTGGATCATTGTTGTTGCTTTTGGTTTAGTGCTGTGTAGCCGACCTTGTTACCCCTCTCTCTCTCTCTCTCTCTCTCTCTCTCTCTCTCTCCTCTCTCTCTCTCTCTCTCTCCTCTCTCTCTCTCTCTCTCTCTCTCTCTCTCTCTCTCTCTCTCTCTCTCTCTCTCTCTCTCTCTCTCACTCTCTCACTCACTCACTCACTCACTCACTCACTCACTCACTCTCATTGAATTAATAAATAATCATGTCGTGTTACTTCAGCGCTGCATCTTGGTCTGACACCACGTTCGTGACACGTACTCTACACAGACCGGTATGGCATAAACAATCAGAGCTGCAATAAGCCTATATGCAAATAGACCATTGCCATATATGGATCTGTGCCATTTACTTTGAACTGGACTGTGTTTACAGCTGTGGTCGTGAGAAGATGTGCTTGTTTTGAGATCAAAGCGAGAGCTGCATGTAGCCACGTGTGCACATTTTGTTAATATCCTTTGCTAGTTGAGTTATTAGCCCAGTTATATATAATTTGTAGTCAGAAATAGGGGAGTGGTTGCTTCTTACAAGAGCACAAAACATGTCATTTCTAGACATCTTTGAAAGTGAGTCAGGTAAAATAGCTTTTTTTGTCTTAAAGGGGCAGTGTTGTATTTTGAGTGTAGGCTTGAATAAGCTAAGTAGCCAATAGGCAGAGGGCAGCATCATCGGTCTGTTCTCTGTAATAACGCATTTTATTTAGTAAAGTGGTTTCTTGCATCAAACAACGCATGTTCAGTCTCCTCCTTGTCTGAAGGACCAGTGGATGAACAGGTTCATGTCAAGCCCTGGATGTTTTTTTCAAAGGTCTCATGGAATGTAGGCCTACATTGAACACCACACATTGGCTGCTACTGTAATCTGAACTCAGCTATTTCCATGTTAAAATTTTATGGGATGCATTTTCTATATTGTTTTTGATGGTAGGCCTACGTTATGTTCAAATAGCCACAGTAGCCTACTTGGTCACTGTTAAAACTGGAACTTAAAACAGGTACAGCCTTAGTGTTCACAGATAATCAACTCATCATCATTAGTGGAATCAGGTGTGTTATTGCTAGGGCAAAAACTACAATGTCCACCCCTTGGAGTTACCAGGACCAGGATTAAGAACCACTGCCGTACGGTATAGCATCACACCAAACCTGTTTACCATACAGTATATAAAGTAGCATCACACCAAACCTGTTTACCATACAGTATATAAAGTAGAATCACACCAAACCTGTTTACCATACGGTATATATAAAGTAGCATCACACCAAACCTGTTTACCATACAGTATATAAAGTAGCATCACACCAAACCTGTTTACCATACAGTATATAAAGTAGCATCACACCAAACCTGTTTACCATACGGTATATAAAGTAGCATCACACCAAACCTGTTTACCATACAGTATATAAAGTAGCATCACACCAAACCTGTTTACCATACGGTATATAACGTAGCATCACACCAAACCTGTTTACCATACAGTATATAAAGTAGCATCACACCAAACCTGTTTACCATACAGTATATAAAGTAGCATCACACCAAACCTGTTTACCATACGGTATATAAAGTAGCATCACACGAAGCTGTTTACCATACGGTATATAAAGTAGCATCACACCAAACCTGTTTACCATATGGTATATAAAGTAGAATCACACCAAACCTGTTTACCATACGGTATATAAAGTAGCATCACACCAAACCTGTTTACCATACAGTATATAAAGTAGCATCACACCAAACCTGTTTACCATAAGGTATATAAAGTAGCATCACACCAAACCTGTTTACCATACGGTATATAAAGTAGCATCACACCAAACCTGTTTACCATACGGTATATAAAGTAGCATCACACCAAACCTGTTTACCATACGGTATATAAAGTAGCATCACACCAAACCTGTTTACCATACGGTATATAAAGTAGCATCACACCAAACCTGTTTACCATACGGTATATAAAGTAGCATCACACCAAACCTGTTTACCATCCGGTATATAAAGTAGCATCACACCAAACCTGTTTACCATACGGTATATAAAGTAGCATCACACCAAACCTGTTTACCATAAGGTATATAAAGTAGCATCACACCAAACCTGTTTACCATACGGTATATAAAGTAGCATCACACCAAACCTGTTTACCATACGGTATATAAAGTAGCATCACACCAAACCTGTTTACCATACGGTATATAAAGTAGCATCACACCAAACCTGTTTACCATACGGTATATAAAGTAGCATCACACCAAACCTGTTTACCATACGGTATATAAAGTAGCATCACACCATGCCTGTTTATCATGCCATACCCTGGAGCGATGCTTCAGGAACAGAGCCCTCTTTCTCCACATCTGTGGAGGAAGGAACCAACCGGGCAGTGAGAGAGGAGAAAGGGACCAACTACATACCAGACACAGGTGGAGGATCTTAATTTAATCCAGTTTTCTACAACAGGAAATGTGAATATAATGTGGATTATAATCAATGGACATTTTTGTACAGGTTGATACATTTTACTTTAGGGCAAATCAAGTCAGTGGAAATTACAGAAAAGCATCCCCAAAGAATGATGTTTCCACCTCCATGCTTCACGGTTGGGATGGTGTTCTTGGGGTTGTACTCATCCTTCTTCTTCCTCCAAACACGGCGAGTGGAGTTTAGACCGAAAAGCTCTATTTTTGTCTCATCAGACCACATGACCTTCTCCCATTCCTCCTCTGGATCATCCAGATGGTCATTGGCAAACTTCAGACGGGCCTGGACATGCGCTGGCTTGAGCAGGGGGACCTTGCGTGGCTTGAGCAGGGGGACCTTGCGTGCGCTGCAGGATTTTAATCCATGACGGCGTAGTGTGTTACTAATGGTTTTCTTTGAGACTGTGGTCCCAGCTCTCTTCAGGTCATTGACCAGGTCCTGCCGTGTAGTTCTGGCCTGATCCCTCACCTTCCTCATGATCATTGATGCCCCACGAGGTGAGATCTTGCATGGTGCCCCAGACCGAGGGAGATTGACCGTCATCTTGAACTTCTTCCATTTTCTAATAATTGCGCCAACAGTTGTTGCCTTCTCACCAAGCTGCTTGCCTATTGTCCTGTAGCCCATCCCAGCCTTGTGCAGGTCTACAATTTTATCCCTGATGTCCTTACACAGCTCTCTGGTCTTGGCCATTGTGGAGAGGTTGGAGTCTGTTTGATTGAGTGTGTGGACAGGTGTCTTTTATACAGGTAACGAGTTCAAACAGGTGCAGTTAATACAGGTAATGAGTGGAGAACAGGAGGGCTTCTTAAAGAAAAACTAACAGGTCTGTGAGAGCCGGAATTCTTACTGGTTGATAGGTGATCAAATACTTATGTCATGCAATAAAATGCAAATTAATTATTTAAAAATCATACAATGTGATTTTCTGGATTTTTGTTTTAGATTCCGTCTCTCACAGTTGAAGTGTACCTATGATAAAAATTACAGACTTCTACATGCTTTGTAAGTAGAAAATCCTGCAAAATCGGCAGTGTATCAAATACTTGTTCTCCCCACTGTATGCCCAACAACTCAGACACCATGGCAACACCATACATACGCCCAACAACTCAGACTCCATGGCAACACCATACATACGCCCAACAACTCAGACTCCATGGCAACACCTGAACCAGAATCTGGCCTCACATTGAATATGCTGATTCTCCTTTAAGCCCAGGAAGAAGCCAATCAACTTACTATTCACCAGCTTTTCAAGATTAAAGCTGCAATACGGGGTGAAAGCAAGTCTAAGAAGCAATACATCTGTTCTATGTGGGCTATTTCTATGCATCCTGTTCTTAAGTTTTTTTGTTTTTGTACACCAGCTTCAAACAGCTAAAAATACAATATTTTGTGTTATTCAAATGATATTTCACAGCGGTTTAGACCATACAATGACTCGCCTCTTCTGCACCTCCAATAACATTACTCATCACTGCCATGCACAGGTGTGCTGATCCCGCCGCAGGAAAGGTCATTACGCTGTTCTTCCTCCGCTACACGGAATGCAATTATATTGTAAATATATTAAAACATACCCTATATTGTCTACTTAGTAATTGTATATTACTAGATGGGCTTTATTTAGTGTATATTACTAGATGGGCTTTATTTAGTGTATATTACTAGATGGGCTTTATTTAGTGTATATTACTAGATGGGCTTTATTTAGTGTATATTACTAGATGGGCTTTATTTAGTGTATATTACTAGATGGGCTTTATTTAGTGTATATTACTAGATGGGCTTTATTTAGTGTATATTACTAGATGGGCTTTATTTAGTGTATATTACTAGATGGGCTTTATTTAGTGTATATTACTAGATGGGCTTTATTTAGTGTATATTACTAGATGGGCTTTATTTAGTGCATATTACTAGATGGGCTTTATTTAGTATTTGACATTATTAATCTTGAAAAGCTGGTGAATAGTAAGTTGATTGGCATCTTACTGGGCTTAAAGGAGAATCAGCATTTTCAACGTGAGGCCAGATTCTGGTTCAGGTGAACACCATACTCCCAGGTCTGGAAACTAAACATAGATAGGTAAGAAGCAGCAATACAAGCCATGAGAGGATAAAAGGGCCGCTCAAGGTAAGACAAGCACTCAGCATTAAATATCAGAGCTGCTCAATGTTTAGTGCTTGACTGCAACCAGACCAGACCAGGACAGACAGACCCCTAGATACTCCATCACACTGACAACAATAACCCCTAGATACTCCATCACACTGACAACAATAACCCCTAGATACTCCATCACACTGACAACAATAACCCCTAGATACTCCATCACACTGACAACAATAACCCCTAGATACTCCATCACACTGACAACAATGACCCCTAGATACTCCATCACACTGACAACAATGACCCCTAGATACTCCATCACACTGACAACAATAACCCCTAGATACTCCATCACACTGACAACAATGACCCCTAGATACACCAGCACAATGACACCAATAACCCCTAGATACTCCATCACACTGACAACAATGACCCCTAGATACACCATCACACTGACAAAAATTACAGCATGTCAACAAACACCCACAGTCATACGCAGGGATGATTAGGTAGTTAACCCACAGCTTAAACCAATCCAATGTTCTCAGATCTACACAGTGCCAAGGGTGTAGGCACTAGGGGACTACTCAGACCCCCAGCCTTACAACCCAACCTGAAGACTACTCAGACCCCCAGCCTTACAACCCAACCTGAAGACTACTCAGACCCCCAGCCTTACAACCCAACCTGAAGACTACTCAGACCCCCAGCCTTACAACCCAACCTGAAGACTACTCAGACCCCCAGCCTCACAACCCAACCTGAAGACTACTCAGACCCCCAGCCTTACAACCCAACCTGAAGACTACTCAGACCCCCAGCCTCACAACCCAACCTGAAGACTACTCAGACCCCCAGCCTCACAACCCAACCTGAAGACTACTCAGACCCCCAGCCTTACAACCCAACCTGAAGACTACTCAGACCCCCAGCCTCACAACCCAACCTGAAGACTACTCAGACCCCCAGCCTCACAACCCAACCTGAAGACTACTCAGACCCCCAGCCTCACAACCCAACCTGAAGACTACTCAGACCCCCAGCCTCACAACCCAACCTGAAGACTACTCAGACCCCCAGCCTCACAACCCAACCTGAAGACTACTCAGACCCCCAGCCTTACAACCCAACCTGAAGACTACTCAGACCCCCAGCCTTACAACCCAACCTGAAGACTACTCAGACCCCCAGCCTCACAACCCAACCTGAAGACTACTCAGACCCCCAGCCTTACAACCCAACCTGAAGACTACTCAGACCCCCAGCCTTACAACCCAACCTGAAGACTACTCAGACCCCCAGCCTCACAACCCAACCTGAAGACTACTCAGACCCCCAGCCTTACAACCCAATCTGAAGACTACTCAGACCACTACAGGCCAAGAGGTTCAGTCACATCCTCACCATACAATAGTTGTGGTGTGGTTAAAGGGTGGATGTTTAAAGGGGTGGTGTGGTTAAAGGGGTGGTGTGGTTAAAGGGGTGGTGTGGTTAAAGGGGTGGTGTGGTTAAAGGGGGGGGTGTGGTTAAAGAGGGGGGTGGTTAAAGGGGTGGTGTGGTTAAAGGGGTGGTGTAGTTAAAGGGTGGTGTGGTTAAAGGGGGGGTGTGTTTTTGTTTTGCTATGAAACTTGAGGAAGGGAAGGAAGAAAAGACAAAATTCATAAACACATCACTTCCTGTTGCCATGGTTAACACCAGAGACGCTTCCTGTTGCCAGGATTAACCCCAGAGACGCCATGAACTGCCACACTTTCTGTTGCCAGGGTTAACCCAAACACGTTTTAGTTTCACACTGTGGTGGACTGCCAAATGTAGAGTGAAGTGGAAAGACCATTATAAACCTGGTGGTTCAAGTCCTGAATGCTGATTGGCTGACAGCCGTGGTATATCACGGGTATGACAACATTTATTTGTACTGCTCTAATTACGTTTCTAATAGCAATAAGGCACCTCTGGGGTTTGTGGTAAATGACAGTGGTGCTCGAAAGTTTGTGAACCCTTTAGAATTTTCTATATTTCTGCATAAATACGACCTAAAACATCATCAGATTCATAACAGTAGATAAACAGAACCCAGTTAAACAAATGAGACAAAAATATTATACTTGGTCATTTATTTATTAAGGAAAATGATCCAATATTACATATCTGAGTGGCAAAAGTATGTGAACCTCTAGGATAAGCAGTTAATTTGAAGGTGAAATTAGAGTCAGGTGTTTTCAATCAATGGTATAACAATCAGGTGTGAGTGGGAACCCTGTTTTATTTAATGACCAGGGATCTGGGGGTCTGATCTTCATAACACGTTTGTGGAAGTGTACCATGGCACGAACAAAGGAGATTTCTGAGGATCTCAGAAAACGAGTTGTTGATGCTCATCAGGCTGGAAAAGGTTACAAAACCATCTCTAAAGAGTTTGGACTCCACCAATCCACAGTCAGACAGATTGTGTACAAATGGAGGAAGTTGAAGACCCAGGAGTGGTCGACCCACAAAGATCCACTCCACTCCAAGAGCAAGGCGTGTAATAGTCTGTGAGGTCACAAAGGAACCCAGGGTAACATCTAAGCGTCTTAAGGCCTCTCTCACATTGGCTAATGTTGATGAGTCTACCTTCAGGAGAACACTAAACAACCATGGTGTGCATGGCAGGGTTGCAAGGAGAAAGACACTCCTCTCCAAAAAGAACATTGCTGCCCGTCTGCAGTTTGCTCCAGATCACCTGGACAAGCCAGAAGGACATTGGAAAAATGTTTTGTGGATGGATGAGACCAAAATAGAACTTTTTGGTTTAAATGATGTTTAAAGCGTTATGTTTGGCGAAAGGAAAACACTGCATTCCAGCATAAGAACATTATTCCATCTGTGAAACACGGTGATGGTAGTATCATGGTTTGGGCCTGTTTTGCTGCATCTGGGCCAGGATGGCTTGCCATAATTGATGGAACAATGAATTCTGTATTATACCAGCGAATTCTAAAGGACAACGTGAGGACATCTGTTCGTGAACTGAATCTCAAGAGAGCGTGGGTCATGCAGCAAGACAACGACCCTAAGCACACAAGTCGTTCTACCAAAGAATGGTTAAAGAAGAATAAAGTTAATGTTTTGGAACGGCCGAGTCAAAGTCCTGACCTTAATCAGATCTAAATGTTGTGGAAGGACCTGAAGCGAGCAGTTCATGTGAGGAAACCCACCAACATCCCAGAGTTGAAGCTGTTCTGTACGGAGGAACGATGTGAAGGACTGATCAACAGTTACCGGAAACGTTCAGTTACAGTTATTACTGCAACCAGATACTGAAAGAAAAGGTTCACATACTTTTGCCACTCAGATATGTAATATTGGATCATTTTCCTCAATAAATGAATTACCAAGTATAATATTTGTGTCTAATTTTTTTAATTGGGTTCTGTTTATCTACTTATGGGACTTGAAAATCTGATGATGCAGAAATCTAGAAAATTCTAAAGGGTTCA